>CAJPVJ010000029.1:0-62296 GCA_905397405.1 Oppiella nova
AGCAACCATCAATGGTGAATAACTGAAATGTGGCATCCAGATCACCATGACTGGATAGATGAAAATAGCCATAGTACCACTGAACGCAAGCATTGCAGCACGACGACCAATGCGGTCCGAAATAGCACCAAACACAGGTTGTGCAAGCATAAAGATAAAGAGTGAAGCTGTCATAATGAATCCGACAGTTTTACTATCTACACCCATATTGGTGAGGTAGGTCTTTGAATATACTGTAATCACATAGAAGGTGAGGGAACCCGCAGAGGTATAACCTACAACCAATAAGAAGGTTTTCCAGTGATTTTTAAATAGTTCACTTAAGCTTCCTGATTCCTCTTTATCACTGTCTTCGCTAGATAATGTTTCTTCCAAACGGCTACGTGCAAGTAGAGAGATAATTGCAGCAATACCACCAATCACAAAAGGAATACGCCAGCCACCATCAAGCAATTGCTGCTCTGATAGGAATGCCAGCATAATAACACCGAGCAAGCTTGCTAATAATTGACCGCCCGACAAGGTGACATATTGGAAAGAAGCAAAAAAGCCTCGTTGACCCTTTAAGCCAAGCTCACTCATATAGGTTGCTACAGCACCATATTCACCACCTACAGATAAACCCTGTAGCAGGCGAACAAGTAAAAGTAGGAAAGGTGCTGCCATTCCAACTTGTTCATAGGTTGGGAGTGCGGCAAATAAGAAAGAGCTTACTGCCATAAGACAGATGGAAATGACCATTGATTTTTTACGGCCATGTTTATCGGCAATTCGTCCGAAAACCCAGCTACCAATTGGTCGCATAAAGAAGCTGGCTGCAAAGACACCCCATACATAAATTGCTTGAGTACCGGAGTCCATATCAGGTGCAGTTAATGCTTTAGTGAAATATGCCGCAAACACAGCATAAATATAAAAATCAAACCATTCTACTAAGTTTCCTGAAGCTGCGCCGACGATACCGCGTATACGACCTCGCTTCTCTTCTTTAGTGTAAGTTTTATCCATTATTTACATCCATGAGATAGGTTGAATCGCAATGAATTCAAAATTCATTACGATTTAAAAAACAGGAATAATGTTAAAGATTTTAAGACTAAATAATAATTGCAAAGATGGTTAATTTGATTAGAGGTCATGGGATAGGCAGAAGGAATTAAAAAATGAATTTTGATTTATTTTTTCATTAAAATTCATGTGAAAACATATAGTAAAAGTGAATTACTTTTGTAATTAATCTTAACTTTATTGTGGTTTTGTGAAAATTATTTTTTTAAAATATAAAGCAATGGCAAAAAACACCAATAATAAAAATAAAATTACGTTTTTTTGTTTGTGATCTATTGTGGTGCATAATTTAATGCAATGAAATATATGAATATATTGTGGTTTTAAGGTGGCTGGTTTGGTCATCAATCTATTGTCAAAATGTTATAGATTTTTAAATTAAATGGCGAATATAAAATCAAAAAATTAGAAATAATGTTTATAGTGAAAATGTATAGTAGCTCTCACTTTTAAAGATCGACTCTTGGAAAATTTATGTGCATGGAAAAGCAAGGCTAATATTTTTATTTTAAGCATTAGGAATGATTGAGAATATTGATTTATATAAAAAAAGATGGGTTAAATGACATTAAATAATGGAACATTGTGCTTTATTCAGTAGAGAAATGTTGTTATTCCTCGTATAAATCTCAAAAAATGTACGAATTAGACTAGACTGATATGCGTTAAGAATGGTTAGAAGTATTGTCTATTTGGCAATTATTTTGGATTTGCCAACTATAATAAAAGGGAGAACCTGAACAATGGGTTATCAGAAGATCGTAGTACCTGCTGATGGTAGCAAAATTACTGTAAATGCAGACTTGTCACTGAATGTTCCAAATCATCCAATCATTCCTTTTATTGAAGGGGATGGTATTGGTGTTGATATTACTCCAGCCATGAAAGCTGTTGTAGATGCCGCAATTCAAAAAGCCTATGGTGGCAAACGTTCGATCGAATGGATGGAAGTTTACTGTGGTGAAAAGGCAGATAAAATCTACGGTACCTATATGCCTGAAGAAACTTTTGAGGCGCTGCGGGAATTTGTGGTTTCGATTAAGGGTCCATTAACTACGCCTGTGGGCGGTGGTATTCGTTCATTGAATGTCGCTTTACGCCAAGAACTCGACCTTTATGTTTGTGTACGCCCTGTACGTTGGTTTGAAGGAGTACCGTCACCTGTTCAACACCCTGAATTGACTGACATGGTGATTTTCCGTGAAAATTCCGAAGATATCTATGCAGGTATCGAATGGAAAGCGGATTCTCCTGAAGCGAAAAAAGTCATTAAATTCTTAAAAGAAGAAATGGGTGTAACCAAGATTCGTTTTGAAGATAACTGTGGGATTGGTATTAAACCTGTATCGAAAGAAGGTACTCAGCGTTTAGTGCGTAAAGCGATCCAGTTTGCGATTGATAATGATAAGCCAAGTGTAACTTTAGTGCATAAAGGCAACATCATGAAATATACCGAAGGCGCGTTCAAAGAGTGGGGTTATGAACTGGCAATTGATCGTTTTGGTGGCGAGCTGATTGATGGTGGCCCGTGGGTAAAAATTAAAAATCCAAGAACGGGTAAAGAGATCATTATTAAAGATGTGATTGCCGATGCATTCCTTCAACAAATCTTAATGCGTCCTTCTGAATACTCTGTGATTGCGACACTTAACTTAAATGGTGACTATATTTCTGATGCCTTGGCAGCTGAAGTAGGTGGTATTGGAATTGCGCCGGGTGCAAATATTGGTGGTGCAATTTCTGTATATGAAGCGACTCACGGTACAGCACCAAAATATGCGGGCCAAGATAAAGTCAATCCAGGCTCTATTATTCTTTCTGCGGAAATGATGCTTCGTGATATGGGGTGGATTGAAGCTGCTGATTTGATTATTCAGGGCGTATCGGGAGCGATTGCTGCGAAAACTGTCACCTATGACTTTGAGCGATTGATGCCAGGTGCAACTTTGCTCCGCTGTTCTGAATTCGGTCAAGCAATCATTGATAACATGGATAGCTAATTAAAAGATAGACGCACTAAAGTCAGTATAATCAAAGGTCTGCCAAGTGCAGACCTTTTTGTTGTATTCAAACTACTTAATTATTCATACAAGTGACTTTTATTAAGTCATTGAGTATAAATTAAGCTTATGTTTTTTAATAACTTTTATAAACTGTTAGTTATCAATTCATTTTTTGGATTTTTGAATCCTAGATGGTGATCCTACTGTGTGGCGACATGGATGTCGCCGTTGGGCGGGGGTACAGGACGTACCCCTCGCCTATGAGCAAAAACAAAGCACTGCTTTGTTTGCAGCGCAAGGTTTGGCATCCCCTACGCAAAGGTATTTAAACTTTGAATGTAAGGTGTGGCAGTGCAAGCTTTTTATAATTAAATAATTTGTTTATCCATGAGATTGATTTAATTGAAAATATTGAATAAGGGGAATTATGTTCTTGTGTCTAAGCTTTTTTGACAGGTCGATTATATATTTCTTAAACTTTAGGCTGTGAGTAATTGCACCAATAACTGATTACTGTAGACTGTTTTTAGCGGTTGTTTGAAAAAATATTAATTATATTTTAAGGGGCTGATTGATTGAATATAGAAAGAGATCCACAAACTTTGGTTGCTCCGCTTGATCAATTAAATTTTTTACACGAAGCCAAGCAATATATTGATAAAAATCTTACCAGTACTCAAGCCTATTATCTAATGACCAGTAAGCCGCCAGTTTGGTTGAGGGCTGCGTTTAAGCTAAGAGATTTTTTAAGCCAGCGTTTAGGTGGTGTGCAACCTATTCAAGGCTTTGGTGAATCAACTAAACCGCTTCAAGTGGGTGGGAAAGCAGATTTTTTTGATGTGGTTAAAGTCTCAGATCGTGAGCTTTTTTTACAGTCAACCGATAAGCACTTGAGTGTATTGCTGGTTTTACAAATCGAAGAATATGATGGACTTAGAAATGAATTAACGATATGTACCAGTGTAGTAACATATAATCTTTTTGGGAAAATTTATATGCTGCCTGTTTCTTTGGTTCATGGTTTTATTGTTCAGCAATCACTTAAAAACCTTCAAATTAAATCTTGAAACTGAATGATTTGAACTATGACAAAATGCTGTAAAACTTGGCAAAAAAAGTCATATTTATACCTTAATTGTAGATGAAAACTTCTGTGAATAAGAAAACTCCTGTGTAAATAGCAATTTAAATCATTTGTTGATATTTTGTTGAGACTTAAATGGAGTGTTGGTTGTGAAAAAAGTATTGTTGGTTATCTTAGCTTTAGGGATTTCTCATCATGTATTTGCTAAAGACGTACACAAATGTGTGGTAAAAGGTTCGGTAACTTACCAATCTAGACCTTGTGCTGGAACTGCTACTGTAAATCCACAGCAACAACTCCAACAAAAATTAACCCAACGAACTGCAAACCAAACTTCGATACAGCAACAAAAAACTCAGTCTGAAATGCATCAGTATTCTCAACAGCAACACCTGCAACGCCATTCTGGTAATGGAACATCTAATGAGATTCCAGATACAGTTGAAGGCAAAAAGAAAAGCTTGGCTATAGCGCAAGAAGCTTATAAACAAACAAAGAATCGTTAATTGTTTTTAAATTTGCTTAGCCCGTTTTTGTTTTATGGGCAACTGGTTTTTATTAAATTAGCTTTTATTAAAGCAGTTTGGGAAATGAATGCAATATAAGAATAATTTAATTGATGAAGAGTACTGGTGAAAGTGATTGATTAGGCTTCTGAATCACAAGGTAATATGCTTTTTAGTTAAATTTTTCGCTTTAAATAAATAGGGGATTGTAATCCTATGGCTGTAGGTGAGTAATGTATTGGATGGAAATATTCTGTTATATTAACAAGCCCAGTTAAATTTATTGAAAGCCTTGAATTTATGTCACAGACAAGTTCGAAAAAATTTTATATCTTTGCGACATTAGCATTGTTATTTCCAGTATTTTTAGTTGGAATGGCTTTTCTTGCGGCTAAAAGTGATGCTGAAACCAAACGAGAATATGATCAAATTCGCCAAGAACACGCCGAAAAGATTGAGTTGCAAAAACAACAGCAAAAATTAGAGCAGCAAAACTTATCGCAGCCTGAAACTAAGAATGCAGTGTCTTGATAAGCAATCTTTAATGAAAAGTCATTAAGGCTAAAGCTAAAAAAACCGCCAAATTTGGCGGTTTTGTTTTTCATCAAAAATTATTTATTTTTGTCTTTCAGCTGAGGGATCGCAGATCCTGTACCGACAGCCAATAAACCAGTATTGGTATAAATACCAAGTTTTGCGCGGGTGTCCGTGATATCAAGATTACGCATAGTCAATTGGCCGATACGGTCAGCAGGACTAAACATTGAATCACCTTTTTCCATGGTTAAACGCTCAGCTTCATAAGTGAGGTTCTCTGATTCAGTGTTCATAATCGTGTAGTCATTACCACAACGAAGTTCTAAAGTCACAGTACCAGAGATTGCTTTAGCAACCCAGCGTTGTGCTGTTTCACGTAGCATCAATGCTTGCGAATCGAACCAACGACCTTGGTACAATAAACGACCTAGACGTAAACCATTGATACGATATTGTTCAATAGTGTCTTCGTTATGAATACCTGTTACAAGACGTTCATAAGCAATATGAAGAAGCGCCATTCCCGGAGCTTCATAGATGCCACGAGATTTTGCTTCAATAATACGGTTTTCGATTTGGTCAGACATACCTAGACCATGACGACCACCAATGCGATTGGCTTCAAGGATGAATTCAACAGGGTCTTCAATACGTTTGCCATTTAATGCAACAGGGAAGCCTTCTTCAAACGTTACAGAAACTTCTTCAGCTTCAACTTTTACGTCTTCTTTCCAGAACGCAACGCCCATGATTGGCTCAACGATTTTGATGCCTGCATTGAGGTATTCAAGATCTTTCGCTTCGTGAGTTGCACCCAACATGTTTGAATCTGTTGAATAGGCTTTCTCTTTCGACATTTTGTAATCAAAACCATTGTCGATCAAGAATTGTGACATTTCAGCGCGACCGCCTAATTCATCAATAAATTGCTGATCTAACCAAGGTTTGTAAATTTTAAGTGCAGGGTTGGTTAATAAACCATAACGATAGAAACGTTCAATATCGTTCCCTTTATAGGTTGAACCATCACCCCAAATATTAACATCATCTTCTTTCATTGCTGTAACAAGCATTGTACCTGTTACTGCACGACCTAATGGTGTTGTGTTGAAATAAGGAACACCACCAGTGCTGATATGGAATGCACCACATTGAATTGCAGCAATACCTTCCAATGCAAGTTGTAAGCGGCAGTCAACCAATCGGGCTTTTACAGCACCGTAGTTTTCAGCTTTACGCGGAATTGCATCGTAGTCATCTTCATCAGGTTGACCTAAGTTTGCTGTATAAGCATAAGGTTCTGCGCCTTTTTGTTTCATCCACAATAAAGCTGCTGAAGTATCTAGACCACCAGAAAAGGCGATACCCACTTTTTTGCCTACTGGTACATTCTGCAAGATCGTTGCATTATCAGTCATTGCTCGTCCTAACTATTTCGAAAGAGGCACCACATACATGGGTGGCCAAAGAGAATTTTATAAACGCAGTATTGTAGCACTTTTTCAATCAATGTTTTATTGGATTTGAAGGTTAACATTGAAAAAATGACAATTTATAGAGCAAAATTAATTTACTTAAATGACTTATACACCTCAGGTAAAACTTATAAGAAAAGTCAAATTAAAGAGGTGTGAAATTTAATAAGAAGTTGAAAAGGGTAGTGAAATAGGGAGATTGATGTCTACCATTATTGGGTGTTTATTCTTGATTGGATTTCCAATAGGTACTTGTATAGGGCTGCTGATTTTGCTGAATGTGTGTAAGGCCAAATGGCAAGCTGCGGATTGACCTATGTTAAAAGTAAGATAAATTGGATGTATAGGGTTAACCCAATATATCTGATTCGTTTGAGATCATAGTTGATCATTTAAACCAATAAACTGCTTTTCAATCGGGGTAAATACATGTTCACTTCGGGCTATCAGATAGAATCCAATATCTCGATATTGTTCGGGTGTTTCTCGATAATATTGAATATTAAATTTTTTGATCAGTGACTTTGCAATCATTGAAATTCCCATACCCAACTGAGTGAAATTGACTAAGGCTTCATGATCATAAATATGGGTTAATTCACCCTTGGTTAAATGATAGTCTGTATAAATATGATCTAAAGTGGTTGCATAACAGCATTCTTCTGAGGCAAGTAAAATATTTTGATGATTGAGACAGTCTTCAAGGCTGTCATGGTTGATGACATTTTTTCCGATAATCACCAATTGATCATCTGCCTTTTGAATATACTGGATATTTTTCTGTTTTGGGTGACCTAAAACATAAGCGATATCTAGGTTTCCGCGTAAAATTTCATCTTCAATATAGCCTGTAGCACCTGTTTTCATGGTGATTGAAAGCTCAGGGTAGGTTTCATAAAGTTGGCTAAAAGACGGGTAGAAACGCATTCCGCCTAAACTGGTGTTGGTACCAAAGCGTAAATATTTTTCCTGCTGATAGATTTTATTTTCTGTTTCTTCCCATGTGAAGATCATTTTTTTGTATTGCTGATATAAATTCATTCCTGATTCGGTCAGTTCAACACCTTTGGGTTTTCGGATGAATAATTGACGTTTATAGTGATTTTCAATCTTTTTTATTTTTGCTGTCATATTCGATTGTAAATAATTGAGTTTATTTGCTGCTGCTGTAATGCTTTTTAGTTCAGCAACAGTCACAAATGATTTGATATCACCCATATCGATATTCATTTCAATTCCTCAATAATGCATTGAATAAGTGCTGACATTAAAGTATCCACTTTAATATCAAAAAAAATGATGTGTACATTAAAACATAGCATTATTCATGATGTCATTTATTTTCTATAATTTACGAACTTTCCATCTGTTGAGTACAGCAAATGAATCTTCGTGTGATTGGTGCAATTGTATTATTGTGTCTCGTCTGGGGATCTTTGTGGGGATTGGTCAAACATAGTTTGCAAATATTTCCGCCATTCTTATTTATTTCTACGCGTTTAATCTTAGCTGCGCTTACCCTTATGTTGGTTCAAGTACTGTTAAGAAAATCCGTTTTACCCGCAAAAGGTGAATGGCGAAAACTGATGATCTCAAGTTTGATGATTTGTATTGGTTTTTATGCAACACAAACCTTTGCCATGCAATTTGTTGATTCGGGATTGTCTGCGGTTTTAGTGTTTACTATGCCTATTTTTATTGGTGTATTGGCGCATTATATTTTAAATGAGCGTTTAAATAGCCAAAAAATGATTGGGTTGGTTCTTGGCACATTGGGCTTGATTGCGATTCTTTGGCCACAATTACATCATATTCATTTGAATTTATCGTTAATTGGTCAAGCTTTCTTAATCTTGTCAGGCTTCTTCTGGGCTTTAACCACAGTTTATATCAAACAGAATTTTGCAACTTATGACAAAATCAAATTGACCTTTTGGCAATTGCTGATGGGTGGGGTGGTGATTCTGATCGGCGCTTTAATTTTTGAACCTGTAGATGTTAAAGTTTGGATGAATCCGCTCAATGATTCAATCCTGTTCTATATTGCTGTGATTGGAACTGGTTTTGCCTTTGCCTTGTGGAATTGGATTGTGAGTCAGGTAGATACCTTTGTTGCGTCTATTTCAATCATGTGTATTCCTATTCTAAGTTTATTTTTTGGTTATGTGCTTTGGCATGAGCCGATTACAATCAACATTATTATCGGTGCTGCGTTTATTTGTTCAGGAATTATTTCAAGTTCTTTAAATCTTAAAATCAAGAAAAAACCTGCAACCTTGTTAAGTTGTGAGCATCGTTAAATCAATGAGTGGACATTGTTGAATTAATTTATAGTTAATTAAATTTTTATGTAATTTTTCAATTAAAGTAAAAAGCAAAATCAGTGAAAGTTCATTGATTTTGCTTTTTTTTATATTTTTTGTTTAATACGATGCCTTTACGCTTATTTAACTGATTTTTAAATTGGTCTGACTAATTTTGGTTTTGAAGTATTTCCAAACCCGATAATAAACTTAAATCAGTGTTACTAAAAAGTGCATTAAAAAATAGCATACGACTAAAGTTGTATAAAATTGGTTTAATTTAAAAAAATACAATATAAAACAAATGAGTTATTCGATTTGAAACCCTGAAAGCTGAAGGATTGGTCTGTGAATAGGTCGAAATATTTGCAATATTGGTCATACCAAAATAATTAATTGAGTGCCAACTATTGATCTTTAAATCAGCAAAAATTAATATTAAGTAGCAGTTAGTGCAAAATTTTTTAATTTAAAACTAAATTGGTCATACCAATTATTGAGAAATAAATGGATGATTCAATGACATTCCACGTTCTAGCAAGCATTTCAAGGAGATGACAATGCTTCAACATTGGCAACAGATTTATGATCCGATGGGCAATATCTGGGTATCCAGTGCCATTGCGCTGATACCAATTATCTTTTTCTTTTTAGCCCTTGCTGTATTCCGCATGAAAGGAAGCGTTGCGGGGACAATTACAGTTGTATTGGCTTTACTGGTTTCATTATTTGCTTATCAAATGCCAACGGTGATGGCATTGGCATCATTGGTCTATGGTTTCTTTTATGGTTTATGGCCAATTGCATGGATCATTATTGGCGCAGTATTCCTATATAAAGTTTCAGTAAAAACAGGGCAGTTCGATATTATTCGTTCTTCGATTTTGTCGATTACGGAAGACCAACGTCTGCAAATGCTTTTTGTTGGTTTTGCTTTTGGTACTTTCTTGGAAGGTGCGGCTGGCTTTGGTGCACCTGTTGCGATTACCGCTGCGTTATTGGTGGGGCTTGGTTTTAAACCACTTTATGCGGCGGGTCTATGTTTGATTGTGAATACAGCACCTGTGGCATTTGGTGCAATGGGGATTCCAATTATTGTGGCTGGACAGGTTTCTGGTGTAGAAACAATGGAAATCAGTCAGATGGTTGGACGTCAGTTGCCATTTATGGTTCCAATTGTGCTGTTCTGGATCATGGCGATTATGGATGGTTGGCGTGGTGTAAAAGAAACTTGGCCTGCTGTGATTGTCGGTGGTGGTTCTTTTGCGCTAGCACAATATTTGACTTCAAACTTTGTGGGGCCAGAATTACCAGATATTACCGCTTCAATTGCGTCTTTAGTTTCATTAACGATTTTATTAAAATATTGGCAGCCAAAGCATATCTTCCGTTTTGCAAATGAAGATGACAGCATGAGCGAGAATCTTGCTGCACAAAAACAGCAGAAATATAGCCTTGCTCAAATTGCCAAAGCGTGGTCTCCATTTGCGATTTTAACAGTGATGGTTACGATCTGGAGTGTAAAGCCATTTAAGGATTTATTTACCAAAGATGGTGCACTGCATGATTTAGTGATTTCTATCAAAGTGCCATATTTGCATCAAATGATTCAAAAGATGCCACCTGTTGTTGCTGAAGTAAAAGACTATGATGCAATTTATAAATTTGATTGGTTCTCAGCAACGGGTACCGCAATTATTATTGCTGCAATCATTACTATTATTTTCTTAAAAATGAAGCCAAAAGAAGCAGTGGTTACTTTTGCTGAAACCATTAATGAATTAAAAATTCCAATTTATTCGATTGGGATGGTGTTGGCATTTGCTTTTATTGCTAACTATTCAGGAATGTCTGCAACCTTGGCTTTGGCATTGGCACATACGGGGCAAGCATTTACATTCTTCTCTCCATTCTTAGGATGGTTAGGTGTATTCCTTACAGGTTCGGATACTTCTGCAAATGCTTTATTCGGGGCATTACAAGCCACGACTGCGCAACAAATTGGTGTCCCAGAAGTATTACTGGTTGCTGCAAATACCAGTGGTGGTGTCACTGGGAAAATGATTTCTCCTCAGTCGATTGCAATTGCATGTGCGGCGGTGGGGCTGGTAGGTAAAGAGTCTGATCTGTTCCGTTTTACGGTTAAACACAGTATAACGTTTACTGTAATGATCGGTATTATTATTACACTACAAGCTTATGTGTTCCCATGGATGATTCCATGAGCATAAAACGTCACTGAATGAGGAAAGCAGATGAAAGTCTCTGACAAAGTGGTACAAAGCCTTCGTATGTTAATTGAAGAAAAAAACATGCAAGTCGGAGAACGTTTACCTGCTGAACGAAAGTTGTGTGAACAACTGGGCGTATCCCGTTCCTCTTTAAGAGAAGCGATTTCTCAACTGACCAGTACCGGAATGCTGATCAGTAAAGGCGGGGCGGGGACCTATTTACAACAATTCCCGGTGAACTGGTCGCAAAACCAGATTGTTGAATCTTTAAGTAATTTGATTGATGAAGACCCAGCATATCGTTTTGATGTGCAGGAGGCGCGAACAATCCTTGAAGGTGGTTCAGCTTGGTATGCGGCACAACGTGCAACACCTAAAGATCTGGCTCAGATTCGCGAATATTATGATCAGATTTCATATTTTCAGTCGATTGGTGATGATGAGCAAGCTTCACTTGCCGATGCTAAATTTCATTTGGCGATTGCTGAAGCATCGCACAATTTAGTGTTGATACAGATGATGCGGGGCGTTTTTGATCTGTTGCAGTTCAACGTGCTCTTGGGTAGACGCAAAGTGTACTCAGAAACACATCGATTTGATCAATTGCATGATCAGCATTTTAAAGTGATGGATGCAATTGAACGTCATGATCCAGATGCTGCAAGAGATGCGGTCTGTGGACATATAGAATTTGTAGTACAGCAAGTGCGTATGATTGATGAGGAAGAAGCCCGTCGTCAGCGTGCGAGCCGATTAAACAGGATATGAGCATGATTATTTCTTCTGCTAATGACTATCGTGAAGCCGCGCGACGTCGTTTACCACCATTTCTTTTTCATTATATTGATGGTGGTGCGTATGCGGAATATACACTAAAACGAAATGTAGAAGATTTATCAAAAATCGCTTTAAGGCAACGTGTTTTAAATGACATGTCTCAGTTAAGCCTAGAAACAAAATTGTTTGATGAAACTTTATCTATGCCAGTTGCATTGTCTCCTGTTGGATTAACAGGTATGTATGCACGTCGTGGTGAGGTTCAAGCTGCTGTGGCGGCAGATAAAAAGGGCATTCCTTTTACCTTGTCGACCGTGTCTGTTTGTCCGATTGAAGAAGTTGCACCAGCAATTAACCGCCCAATGTGGTTTCAGTTATATGTGCTGCGTGATCGTGGCTTTATGAAAAATGCTTTAGAGCGAGCCAAAGCTGCAGGCTGCTCAACTTTGGTGTTTACTGTTGATATGCCTGTACCTGGTGCGCGCTATCGTGATGCACATTCTGGTATGAGTGGTCCAAATGCAGCGATGCGTCGTTACATGCAGTCGTGTTTCCATCCGCATTGGGCTTGGAATGTCGGTTTGCTGGGTCGTCCACATGATTTAGGTAATATTTCCAAATACTTAGGAAAGCCGACTGGACTTGAAGATTATATCGGTTGGTTGGGCAATAACTTTGACCCGTCTATTTCATGGAAAGACCTTGAGTGGATTCGTGAATTTTGGGATGGCCCGATGGTGATTAAGGGGATCCTTGATCCTGAAGATGCCAAAGATGCAGTACGTTTCGGTGCCGATGGTATTGTTGTATCAAACCATGGTGGTCGTCAGTTAGATGGTGTCTTATCATCTGCGCGTGCGCTTCCGCCAATTGCAGATGCCGTCAAAGGGGATATTAAAATCCTTGCTGACTCTGGTATTCGTAATGGTTTGGACGTGGTTCGTATGCTGGCATTGGGTGCAGATACCTGCATGCTCGGACGTGCTTTTGTCTATGCATTAGGGGCAGCGGGTGGCGCAGGCGTTTCAAATCTGCTTGAATTAATTGACAAAGAAATGCGTGTCGCAATGACTTTGACGGGCGCCAAAACAATTGCTGACATTAACGCCGATTGTTTAGTCAAGTTAGACAAAGCATTGGATGCGTGATGTATTTTTGATACGTCATCAAGCTAAATGACAGTGTTCAATTTGATAGACGCAAATGTCATCCATGCAAATTTCATCTGAAGTGTTTTGAGGCAGAACGACCTTATAACATGATGTATTTGCAAAGCATCAAATGAAAAGATGTGATTTAACAAGTTTTGCGGATAAGCATGGTTCAATCTACTTTTCAGCAAAAAAAGTAGATTGAACTGATCGTTGATCCCTCAATACAAATAATATTGAAAAACGCTGTCGGAATGAATGCCTTATTGAATGAGATTGAATAAGGGTTCATCAATAGGATAGGGAAAATGCAATCTAATATTGATTCACAACACACCATTCAGCAATTGATCAACATCGTCGGTCAGCAACACGTTTTAACCCATGATCATGCTACCCGCTTGTATCGTCAGGGGCGTCGTTATGGCTCAGGGCAAGTGCTGGCTGTTGTGGTTCCCGGAACTTTGTTTGAACAATGGCAAGTGCTACAAGCTGCTGTAAATGCGGACTGTATTGTGATTATGCAAGCTGCAAATACTGGCCTTACGGGTGGTTCAACACCTTTTGGTGATGATTACGACCGACCCGTTATTTTAATGAGTACACGTCGTTTGGCGGGTATACAAGTGATTAACCAAGGTCAGCAAGTGATTTGCTTACCTGGTGCAACCTTAGATCGTCTTGAAAAAGAGTTGGCACACTATAATCGTGAGCCGCACTCAGTGATTGGATCATCTTGTATTGGTGCATCGGTTTTAGGTGGAATATGTAATAACTCAGGTGGAGCATTGGTTCGCCGCGGTCCTGCATATACTGAACTGGCACTTTATGCGTGCGTCAATGCGTCTGGTGAGTTAGAGTTGGTTAATCACTTGGGTGTGAATTTGGGTGAAACACCTGAAGAAATTTTAACAAAACTCGAAAATAAAAACTATCAACTCAATGATGTTATTAATAATGCGAGTTGTTGTGCTTCTGACCATCGTTATGCGCATGATGTTAAACAGGTCGATGAAAATACACCTGCACGATTCAATGCTGATCCATCACGTTTATTTGAAGCTTCAGGTTCTGCAGGTAAAGTCTGTGTCTTTGCAGTACGTTTAGACACCTTTGAAAAAATTCCAAGTCAGGTATTTTATGTGGGAACCAACTCACATGATGATTTGACGGAAATCCGTCGTTTCTTACTCAAAGATTTGCCAAGATTACCGATTGCGGGTGAATACATTCATCGTGTTGCCTATGATATTGGTGCTGAATATGGCAAAGATACGTTCATGTTTATCGAAAAATTTGGTACGGCAAAAGTGCCTGCTGCATTTGCACTAAAAGATAAAGTGGATGGATATCTCGAAAAAATTGGCTTACGTAGTTTGTCTGATAAAGTGTTGCAGATGGTGACTAAACTGTTGCCCAATCATTTGCCAAAACGGATGAATGAGTTTCGTGATTTATATGAACATCATTTGATGATTCGTATCGAAAATCAGGATGTTGAGCAAGTTGAACTTTTTTTAAAAGATTATTTTCAACATAAAACATCAGGTGATTTTTTCCGTTGTACGGATGAAGAAGGGCGTAAGGCTTTTTTACATCGTTTCGCAGTGGCAGGTGCAGCAATTCGTTATCGTGATACGCATCGTTCGGAAGTTGAAGATATTGTTGCGCTGGATATTGCTTTACGCCGTAACGACCGTGAATGGGTAGAAACTTTACCTCAAGAGATGGATGATTTAATTACCCATAAATTGTATTACGGACATTTTCTCTGTCATGTGTTTCATCAAGATTATATAGTCAAAAAAGGGGTAGATCCTTTGGCGATGGAACATCAAATGTGGCATTTGCTGGATAACCGTGGTGCAGAATATCCTGCGGAACACAATGTAGGGCATTTGTATATTGCAAAGCCTACTTTAAAAAATCATTATCAAAAGCTTGATCCGACCAATAGCTTTAATGTCGGCATTGGGCAGACCAGTAAATTAAAATACTGGAAGTAATAATATTGAGTCGTTTTAATTTGGTTTGTTTATGGTGATTCACATATAAACAGTCTTTTAAAAACTGCTAGATGACGAACTCATTTATTTGACTAAATAAAATAGCCATGCAAAAAAGCATGGCTATTTTTTATTTCTGTTCGCCTAATTTAGAAGAAATAAATCCAAGCACAAAAGCACTGATAAAGAAAGTAACAACAGCATAAAGTGCGGATTGTGTGGTAAACCAAATTGCAATGGTTAAGATTGCAACGATGGCTGTACAAATCCAAATCGCCAACCCCGAAGTTGCTAAAGGTTGTTGAGATGAAGCAGGGTCAATTTGATCTGGTGTGGACAGGTCTTCTTTGGTATTTAAATCGTGAATAGGGTCATGTAGATTCACACCATAAAAGAAATAGGGATGATCATCAAAACGAGCAAGCTCGATACGTTGCATTTCAATAAAAGAAAGTTGTTGTGAATGATCTTGTGCCGAATTTTCAATGTGTTGTAACAATTGGGTTAAGAAATGGGCATCATTTAAATCCAAGGGCAAACCACTGGTGCGCAATAAAACATACTCAGGATAATGTTGTTCGATTAAAGATTTAAAATCTTCAAAATGGTAACTGTTCTCTGCACCAAAAGTTTCTATAAATAAGGGTTTTCGATCTGCTAAATTGAGAAGTGCTTGTTGTTGATCAATGACTAAATAAGCATATTGACTCTCACCAAAATCCTCTTGGCGTTCTTCTAGATCAATTTGATTGCGTTCATCGTTGATATCAAGATCATCTATATATCTTGTCCAGAAAATATTTTCTTGCTTAAACAGCATAAACCATAAAATCGGAATGAATGCATTTGCTTCGAGTTCAAAAGTTGCGCTTTGAAAAAACTCAGCCCATTGATTTTGACTACCTTGTGGCATATGGCTAAAGGTAGAACTGGTTAAAAATACCGGGTGGCTCATAACGTGATGCCTTTTCTTATTTACTTTTATTCAGCAGTTATATTGCAAAATAACGAAAATTGACACAGCAGATTGTTATAAAACTGTATAACACTTTTCTTTTATTTGAGTCATATCAAGATGTGTTGCTTCTTGTTGTGGGTAAAGCAGATAGAATTGACACTATATACGATGAAAATATCAAAAATTGCCATCAAAAAAAAATTAAAACTCGATAAAGTAGTATGCAACAAGTTGCAAAGCCAAACTTAAAGGATTCATCATGACAAATAGCTATGCAAATATCTTAAAACCACTCCATCTGGGATTTACGACCATTAAAAATCGTGTCGTGATGGGTTCAATGCACACAGGTTTAGAAGATCGTTTTTATAACTACCCAAAACTTGCTGCATATTTTGGAGAACGTGCCAAAGGTGGTGTTGGGCTGATTATTACAGGGGGGATTTCCCCAAATCGCCAAGGTTGGTTGTTGCCAGCCGGTGGAACGATGAATACTTTAGGTGATATTGCACCACACCGTTTAGTCACACATGCTGTACATAAGCATGGTGCAAAAATTCTGATGCAAATTCTGCATGCAGGGCGTTATGGTTATCAACCGTTTGTTGTATCTTCAAGCCCAATCAAATCACCGATTTCGATGTTTAAACCACGTCAGATGAGTGACAAACTGATTCTTGAAACCATTCAAGATTATGCTGAAACAGCTAGTCTGGCAAAAAAAGCCGGCTATGATGGCGTAGAGATTATGGGTTCAGAAGGCTATTTACTGAATCAATTTTTAAGTCGCCATGTTAACCAACGTGAAGACCGTTGGGGCGGGCCAATTGAAAACCGTATGCGTTTGGCAGTCGAAATTGTAAAAGCAATTCGTGCCAAAGTTGGTGAAAAATTTATTATTTGCTTCCGTTTGTCGATGCTCGATTTGGTCCATGACGGTAATACCATGGATGAAGTGATCACTGTTGCACAGGCATTAGAAAAAGCAGGTATTACTTTACTGAATACTGGGATTGGTTGGCATGAAGCACGTGTTCCCACGATTGTAACCTCTGTTCCGCGTGCTGCATTTGTAGATTACACCGCAGAAGTGAAAAAGCATGTCGCTGTTCCTGTCATTGCTTCCAATCGAATTAATATGCCTGATACTGCTGAGGAAATTTTGGCAGCAGGTAAAGCTGATATGGTGCAAATGGCGCGTCCATTATTGGCAGATGCTTTTTGGGTAAGTAAAACCGCAACCAACCGTGTTGATGAAATCAATACTTGTATTGCATGTAACCAAGCCTGTTTAGATCATAGTTTTCAAAATAAGCGTGCAAGTTGCTTGGTGAACCCACGAGCAGCGCATGAAACTGAACTGGTTTATCTTAAAACAAAAAAACCGAAGAAAATTGCGGTTGTTGGCGGTGGTGTTGCGGGAATGTCTGCAGCTACTATTGCGGCAAGTCGTGGACATCAAGTGACTTTGTTTGAAGCTTCTACTGAGGTCGGTGGGCAGTTTAACCTCGCTAAAGTTGTGCCAGGTAAAGAAGAGTTTCATGAAACCATACGTTATTTTAAGGTTCAGATTGAAAAAACTGGTGTGGACTTACGTTTAAATACCAAAGTGAATCGTGAGCAATTAGAACGTGAAGGTTTTGATGATGTGGTGATCGCAACAGGTGTGATTCCACGGGGGCTAAATATTGAAGGCAGTAATGCACCGCAAGTGTTGTCTTATGCTCAAGTATTACGTGGTGCACCTGTTGGCAACAGAGTCGCTGTGGTCGGTGCAGGCGGTATTGGTTTTGATGTATCGGAATATTTGTTAAAACCTGAACATCAGCCGCAACCACAACCTTTGGCGGATTGGCAACGAGAGTGGGGTGTAGACCCAAATCCAAACTATATGACTGAAGGTGGTTTTGTTCCTGCTGAAGTAGAGCAACCGATCCGTCAAATATATTTGATGCAACGTAAAACCACACCTCTTGGTGTTGGTTTAGGTAAAACCTCGGGTTGGGTACACCGTGCACAATTGAAAAAACATGCGGTAAGAATGATGCGTGGCGTGCAATACAAGTCTGTAACCAATGAAGGATTATGGATTGAAAGCAATGGTCATGATCAATTGTTACGAGTAGACACGATTGTGGTGTGTGCAGGTCAGGAATCCGTTAAGGACTTAATGCCTCAAGAGGGTGAGTCAACTTTAGCAAATTACCATATTATCGGTGGTGCAAAATTGGCTGGTGAGCTTGATGCAAAGCGTGCGATTCGTGAAGGCGCTGAAATAGCAGCTAAACTTTAATCAAAATCATCTATTTTGATGAAACAATATGCATTTGAATAGTTTAAGTCTATTTTTTTCTTGTCAGAATTGGAAAAGCTTAGTATTCTTGCGCACATGGAAGCGTGGCAGAGCGGTTTAATGCACCGGTCTTGAAAACCGACGAGGGTGTGAGTCCTCCGTGAGTTCGAATCTCACCGCTTCCGCCAAATATCTAAATAAGCCCTTGTTATTACAAGGGCTTATTTTTTATCTATGCTATTACCCCTCAATGTACCCCACATCAAAATGTAGATGCATTAATCCTTCTTGATACCTTATTAGACTGATATAGAAATGGGTATGCTATTCAGAGCGTGCTCTTAAACTCTTGCACCTATGTGAGACTCTCTTCTTAACTGCCACTTTTCTTAAGTGGGTTGGGTAGCATCTTTAAATCCATGTTTGGATAAAATTTATATCGCAGATCTAAATTCCTCTAGTGCTGAGCGAATTTCAAAAAGTCACTTCGTTGATGCACACTTTCATTTTTCTACTCACCTTGAGCGACTGATGAAGGTGATATAACAAATAGGTTGTTAATTGATCTACGACAATATGAGTCGCGAAGTTTAATCCCGTCTTTTACAATACGATGAAAAAAATCAGAGCCACATCAACAAGGTTGTAGTTTGAACCATTTTCAGGATATTCAGTATTCAGAAGGGGTACAACAAAGTGTAAGGTCTGTAAGTTAAAATTGGAGTTATCAGTTTTGGTTATGGAGATAGATTATTAATAATTGTGGGAAGTGTGTCGGAATAGATGGAACTGTATGCTTTTTGTGATTTAATATTTATTTTATTTTTAAGTATGTGTTAAAAAACATACTTCACGATACATTACACCAATACTCCAATGGAGTAGCAATATCGTAGTCCCATGTCCTTCCCCAAGGGTTTGGGATTTTTTTATTTGAGTTGAAGTGGCTTTCCTTTTTTAGGAGGGAGCTGCATGATGGTTTTTTGCCTAACACTATTTTTTGTATTTGATCGTATCTAAAGAGTGAGTTGATTGCTGTTAGAACGAAACAAAATGAGACATAAACTGTCGCTGTAATCAAAACCATAGACAGCTCTGTATAGACAAATTGTCCACTTTTTTAGTATAGTCAGTCACAATCTAGAATTAAATAATAACGTATGTCTAATAATATTTACGCTGCCTTGGAGCAGCTTGGCTTAACAGCACAAAAACGTGCGCTACATATTCAGTTCAGTAATAGCTTACTCAACGATCAAGTGTTCTTGCAACGTATTGATGGGACACATGTCATCAATGAGGGGCTTCAGCTTCAGCTCATCTGTCTCTCAACGTCAGCAATGATTCCATTAAAAAGCTTTATTGGGAGTCAAGCGGCAATTGATATCGTCAACGATAAATCAGAACTCAATCGTATTTCAGGGATTGTGACCAAAGCTGATGTGGGCGCTAGTGATGGCTCACTCACAATTTATCGCCTCACAGTAGAAGACCCAACGGCACTGTGGAAATATCGTAGAAATTCGCGCGTGTTTATGGCGAAATCTGTTATTGATGTGGTTCAGTGTATTTTTTCCGAATGGACACAACGAAGCCCCTTGTTTGCTTCAAGTTTGACTTTAGATAAAAGTGGTTTAAGCAAAGACTATGATGTACGCCCATTCATTATGCAGAATAATGAACTGGATAGCGAATTCATTCAAAGATTGCTATTTTCCGAAGGGATTAACACTTTAATTGATGAAGCCCAGTTTAAGGTTTCTAGTTTAAGTGAACCAATCCAACCACAAAAGTTACGTTTAATTGATGATAACACTCACTACCAAGCACTAGATCGACGTAGCATCCGTTTTCATCGGAGTTCCGCTGTAGAGCTTACAGACAGCATAACAGCCTTTACTGGGTTACGTTCCATTCAACCCACCGCAGTGCATATACAACGTTGGCAAGCTGATGCACTGGAAACAGAAGAGGGTGCAGGCTCAGTTTTAACTAAGCATCGACATTCAGACAATCAAGATTCAGCGAGTTTAGGTCTAGAACAGGCATGGCACTTTAGCCCTGCATGGATACAAGACTTAAATGGTGAAGATGGTGCGACCAAATCAGGCAACAGTCAGATTGAACGGTTTAACCAAAACTTAAGCAACTATTACGATTCCCAAGCCAAACAATTTACTGCAACATCGACAGTGCGTGATGCACAAGTGGGTTACTGGTTTGAGTTCAACGAACATCCTGAAATTGATCAACACGATACTTCCGAAAAGCAGTTCTTGATTATATCTAAGACCTTCTATAACCAGAATAATTTACCGAAAGACCTGACAGATCAAGTGACAGTGTTACTCAAACAAAGCAACTGGCAACAGTCTGAGATTCGTACCAATAATCACGACGAACGCCAAGCAAATCATCTTGTTCTCCAACGACGTAACATTCCTTTTGTACCCGAATATAATCCTTTAACCCAAAGACCGACTGCGCATCCAATGCGTGCCAAAGTGGTGGGTCCAAGCGGAGAAGAAATTTATGTCGATGAATGGGGGCGTATAAAAGTCCGTTTCTTATTCACCCGAAATGAAGACAACACCCATGATGGTGGTGCTGGTTCCAATGACAATGATACCGACTCGGCTTGGGTTGATGTTCTAACCCCGTGGGCAGGTGAAGGCTATGGTGCGCGATTCTTACCCCGTATTGGAGAAATTGTTGTCATAGACTTCTTTGATGGCAACCTTGACCGACCATTTGTGGTGGGACGTATCCATGAAGCACAACGAAGTCCGACCAAGTTTGATGACAAAGGCAAACTGCCTGACACCAAGAAACTGACAGGAATCAAAAGTAAGGAATATCAAGGCAGTGGCTACAACCAACTGAGGTTTGATGATACCACAGACCAAATAAGCAGCCAGCTACAAAGCAGTCATGGGGCCAGCCAACTCAATTTAGGTAATCTTAGTCATCCTAAAGAAACTGATACCAGTGAAGGACGAGGTGAAGGCTTTGAATTGCGTACAGATCAATGGGGAGCACTCAGAGCTAAGCAAGGCTTATTGCTTTCTACCTATTCGCAAGATTCAGCAGGTGGTGATCATCTTGATGCGCCAGAAACAAAATCACAACTGGAATCGAGTTTAAATAATTCAAAGGCATTAAGTGAAGTTGCCAAGAATCAACAGACTGACCCTTTAGAAATGCTAGATGGTCTAAAACAGTTTATTGGGCAAATCGAACAGCAAAGTGAAACTAAGGCAAAAGCATTTAAACAAGCGTTAATGATTTTGACTTCACCAAATTCTATTGCACTGAGTACGAATGAAGATGTTCACCTTTCAGCAGATGGTCAAATCACTCACAGTGCGGGTGATAGTATCAACCTGAGCACCCAAAAGAACTTGGTCGCTCATGCACAAAACAAAATCAGTTTATTTGCCGCGCAGGAAGGTGCAAGATTTTTTGCAGGAAAAGGCAAAGTTGAGATACAGGCGCAGGGAGATGGTGCGGATTTGATTGCGCGTAAAGGCATTCAAATCATTTCAACTGAAGATGCAATCTATATTACAAGTCCTAACGAAATTAGATTAGTTGCAGATACCTCAGAAATAAAGATCAATGGCTCAGGCGTGTTTGCCACTACTGGTGGTTTGTTTGAGAGCAAGGCAGGGCAGCATAAGTTTGTCAGCGGGAGCAAAATTAGTACTCCTGCGTTTACTTTACCTAAGTTGGAATTTGCACAACCACCCTTTTCAGGACAATACCAATTGTTTAAGGCTGATGGTCGAAACTTCAAAGGTTATAAATATTCAATACATGATAGTAAGGATAACCTATTAAAAGAGGGGGTTACAGATGAGCAAGGCTTTACGGAGCAAGTGATTACCCAAACTAAAGAGAAAATCATCGGCTACAAATCTGTCATGCGTGAAAGCGAACGAATTACAGAGGATTGGGAATCTAAATTAGAACAAATGTCGAAAAAAGTCCAAGGGGGGCAAAGTTAACATGGCTCTTCCAGTTGTCCTAGTTGTAATCGAAATAGCGGGTTATGCAATTGCAGCTTATGAAATTTATCGAGTTGCATCGAACACGTATGAAGAGGTAAAGAACTACCAAGATAGTATAAAAAAAGCTAAAGAAGAAATGAAGAAGCTCATGAAGAATCTTGGGCAGGAAATTTCAGATAAGATTGATAAGCAAAAAGAAAAAGTCCTGTTGACGACATTAACCACAGGCGACAAGCAAACAGAAAGCACCAAAAAGGCAACAGGTAGGCCGCAACAAAAAAGTGCAGTGATTCAGGGAGCGATTAAACAGAAAATCCCATTTCGGCAGATTATTAGTCAAATCTGTGAAAAAGCTGAACAACTACCTATGATTCAGTTGAGGAAACAGAAGGGGCAAAAGTTAAAAGATGTTATTCCCAAAAGCAAAGTGGATGTTGTTGCCAAGTTATTGAAGATGACAGCAGAAGAGCTCGCAGGGGCAAATGTTGATGAATATGTGATCGTCCGATTAAAACAGCTTGCTACAAACTTTATGTTTGAGTTCATGGATGAATTGTTAAAATGGAAAAGTCCATTAAAGGCCGAAGTTTGTTTTGGGTATGATTTGAAAACCAGAAAATACTTAACCCCACAGCTTGCCGGGACAACACGTTTAAAGCGTTCAGGTTCTGAGATCAATCCATTTTGGCCGATGCCTTATAAAGGCAAAGGTACAATAGGTGCAGATATTGTTATTCCAGAATATCGTGGTGAGCCTTTAACGTTGACCAATATCTTTGCACTGGTGGAGATTAAGTTCCAAGGCGATCGGATTGATGAAAAGCAATTTAAAAACTATAACGATTTAAAGGATCAATGTGCCAAAGCTAAGAAAGCCAGTAAGGTTACTGCAAGTGAAGGCTTTAAGATATCCTTATTTCGCTATTCTGAAGACGCTTCACCAGTAGAGCATAAAGATTCAAAACCATCTACAACAAATAGAAATCGTAAATCGAATTAAGGAATATCACATGAGTACATCTGAAACTTTTTTAAGTGATCAGGAAGTCTTTGAACTGGTGAGAGATATCCCGAGAGATACTTCAATTATTTATGGTGAGGAGGATGAGGAGTTTGGTATTTGTCCTTACATCACCTTTTATATTTACCATCAAGAAGATGAAGTTGAGGCTATTGCTAATCAGATTATTGATCTTTATGAAGAGTTTGAAAGTAACATTATCGATAAACCTTTTAAACTAAGGTATCGAGATACAGGCATATGGAAAAATGCGACTAAGTGGAAACCTTCACGAGAGACAATGTTAGATGAAATGCATAAAAGTTATAAAAAGTATTTTTATTATTTTATAGCAGCTACTACTGGAGATTCTGCTGTTCAAAGTGCGCGCTGGGTTTTTAATGCGCAAATTTGTGATAACAATTGTAGTAGCTATACTAGCTTAAAATTATCATTTGGTGATCAATGGTATAGAGAACATAAAGAGCATTGGAATGATTTTGTTCAAAAATGTCTGACTAAGCTCGTTCCTATCCAAGCATATAGTGGCTATGAAATAGGCAGTGCGACAACTTTTAATATGGTTTCTCCTGAATTTGAAACAGTTGAACGAGTTTTTAGTGATTACTTCTATGGTCTAGATATCGATCATCCAAATATGGGGCGTTCACATCATGACCCTGATGGTGATACGCCTGAATATGGTTTAGGTGCAGGTCTTCGTACCCCGACATGGTGTTTTTTACTTTCACCTTATTGGATTGAAAAACTAGGATTGACAGAAGAGCAAATTCGTTCAAAGCTCAATGATCCACGTATTGAAATTACCAAATTACTAGACCCCACGAATACTCATAAATTTAGTCTTTGGATACGTTTAGGTGATTTATCACTATATCCAGTTGAGGAAGGTGTGCCTGATTTATTGGTCATGGCAAACGAGTTGATTAAACCAGTTCGATGTAACGAATTAAAGCTAACCACTTTAGATGCATGGGATGATGACCCTAATCCTAGATTTGATATAGAAAGCTCACCACAGTGGATTGCACGTTTTGATGAGGACAGTACATGGCCTGAAGGAAACCGTGTAAACCTAAAGAATAATAATTCAAATGCAGATACGAAGTTAGCCATTAGGGCTGGTGAAAAATGTCCACAAACAGGCTATTGGTTTACCGTTGCTAAAGAAAACTCACGCAGCTACTTTGATCAAGGTGAACTATTACCTGATATCAAAAGTGATTGGGGGGACGTTTATTGGCAGTTTGATGGTGATGAGTAAACGTTTAGCTCAATAGATAGTTCTGATATTATTAGGTGAATTATGATGGATATTACAGAATTTAAGTCATCCTTAACTGATAGAGAGTTGGATGGTATAGATTCGGAATATACTTACTCGACACTTGCATTGGTTAAGTTATTCAATGCCAGCGGCCCACACATAAATCGTTGGTGGGTAATGACCCCTGTGAACTGGTCTTGCCCGTGTTGTAAAAGGACTAAGGCAGAAATAGTAAGGTTAAATAAAAATAATTATCTAACCTGTCAATTACATGAGCATCATGACCACATGAAAGATGTGGTTAAGAGACTTTTTGAAAAGTATTCGATTCAAAAAGATCACATTGTAGCTGATGAACTTTCCGAAAAATTTGCTATTAAGGCTGCATTTTCTTTATCTGCTTATGACAATACTGTTGTTTGCTTTGATTGTAATAAAGCAGATGCTGATGCCAAAAAAATAGTGAAAGCACACAAGTATTTTTCTTTTTCGCCACGTGAGATTGCAGAGTTTGTCAAACCTTTACCAAATCAAGAACATGAAATTGATCCATTGCTTGCTCAGCAAGTATGGGAAAGGGCTAAACCCATTTTTGAAATGAGAATGGAGTTTGCTGAAAGATTTGCAAAAATTGCTGCTGAAAATCAAGATTGGTATCAACCTTCAGAAAGAACGGCTAAGCAAATTGAACGACTTGCTAAATGGCATTTTGAGCGCCATGGATTACATCAATTTGATAGATTTGAACCAGAGAGGTTACTTTATAATACAGTGCCATTTAAAGGTGCAAATAGTTCATGGAGGTTTAAAGAGAACCCAATACTAAAAAAGAAGCCTTCAAGGGGCTGTTCCAAATTTTTGTGCAACACCCTTTAAAATGAATGCTTCTGCCTTAGATGGCAGAAGCATTCATTTTTGCTGTCAAGTTAAAGTGTGTACTACAGAACTCAGCCCAATCAGCCATTAGGCCTTTACGTTTTTCCAGATAAGCTCCACGTAGGTAAGCAGCTTCAACTTCGTCAGGTAGTTTATGTGCTAATACATGCTCACAAACTTCACGTGGCTAGTCAGTTTTGTCTGCTGACCAGTCACGAAAAGTAGAGCGGAAACCATGTGTTGTAATCACCCGATTTTGCTTCGGGTCAATATAGCCTAAGCCATTTTCTTTAATTTTTTGTTCGTGCATCCGCTTAATTAATGCTGTTAGTGACATATCAGAAAGCATGCCACCACCACGGGGAGCTGGGAAGATAAAATCCTGAGGCTGGGTATACTGTTTAATGGATTCAAGCAATGTGATGGCTTCTTGGGATAAAGGAACACGATGTTCCTTATCCGCTTTCATACGCTCTTTAGGGATGATCCAAACTTTAGATTCAAAATCAATTTCTTGCCATGCTGCGCCAAAGATTTCACCAGAGCGACATGCTGTTAAAATTGCAAATTCTAACGCTTTTGGAGAAATGCCATCTTTCTGTCGAAGGTGCTGAACAAATTCTGCTACCTGATCATAAGGTAGGGAAGGGTGAGGGCGTGTTACCTGTTTTAAATTACCTAGTATGGGTTCAAGATTACCTTTCCATTCAGCAGGATTGTCACCCTCAAAATATCCTATAGCCTTGGCATAATCAAAAATGGTTTCTATGCGACCACGAATACGTCTGGCGGTTTCATTTTTCTCAACCCAGATAGGCTTAAGGGCTTCTGCAATATCAACTTTGGTAATGCTACTAATAGTGAGATCACCTAGCATTGGATAAATGTAGGTTTCCAATGTTGATGACCATTGCCCAATATGTTTTTCATTTTTGAGTTCACGGGTTTTATTGGCAATAACGATTTTGGCACATTCACGGAATGTTCTGTTCCGTAATTGCTGGATGCGAAGCTTTTCAAGTTGTTCTTGTTTATGGGCAATTGGATCAATGCCGTTGCGAATCTGTGATCTTAATTCAGTAGCCTTTGAACGGGCTTCACTCAAAGACACTTCTGGGTAGGGGCCAAGGCCAATGTCACGGCGATGAGGTATTAAATTTCCATCTTTGTCTAAGCGCTTTCCTACAACAGCACGCAGAATCCATACACGGGAATTCCCTTTAATATTCAGGAATAAGCCATCAACACCGCCGACAGCATGTCGACCAGTCTCTTTGATTTTTGCTACACTGAGTGCAGATAGCTCTTTAGCTTTCTTTGGCATGATATTCATTACCCCACAACCTACCCCTTTTAGAATACTAGAAATGGCTAGACTAGACAAGACGTGGTTAGACTGTTATTTTTTTAAGATGTTGAAAAATATTATTTTGTTTGGATTGGTTAGACAGCATGAGACACTTGTTATACGGACACCGCTTCCGCCACATTGAAGTTTCCGACACTGTTTAACACTGTATAAGTAATTGACTTATAAGGTTAAAATCAGAAAAAAGCGGTATAACAAGCTATGACACAGTACGTCAATGAGCGGTTATAAAGTAGTAAAAAATGCAGTAAGATAATCTCTTACTGCATTTTTTTTGGTTTATACGCTATGACTGCACGTGGTATCAATAAACTGACTGCTTTACAGGTAAAAAAAGCAAAAGCAAATCCTGACAAAATGTATAAGCTTCCCGATGGAGGTAATCTTTACTTACGTATTGATTCCAGTGGTAGCAAATACTGGATATTTAACTATACCCGTCCTTATATTGGTAAACGCAATGACTTATCTTTAGGAACCTATCCAGAAGTCACTTTGGAAGAAGCACGTTTGGTTCGTGATGAATACAAGAAATTAATCAAGCAGGGGATAGACCCTGCCACTATGCGTTTAGAAACCAAAAATCAAAAACAGAAAGAAGCAGAACATACTTTTCGTGTGGTCAGTGCAGAGTGGCTTAAAAAACGGAAATTAGAAGGCAAGCAAGATGAAGAGACTATTCGTCGTTTAAATCACGATGCTTATCCTTATATTGGTGATATGAGTTTTCCTCAACTTACTGTGGATGTTTTAGAAGCCAAAGTATTTCAGCGTATTATAGACCGTGAAGCTTTATCAGTAGCCAAACGATTAAAGTCAGATTTGAACCAGATTTTTAAATCAGCTCGTAAAAAGAAGCTGATTCAATATAATCCGATAGAAGATATAGAATTACCGAATCCACAAGGTGGGAATTTTGCTGCGGTGACCGAAGAACAAGACTTAGCCCCGATGTTGAATAAAATTTGGAACTATACCAAACTACATGCACGATGCTTAATCACTACACAAGTCGCATTAAAGCTTTCAGTTTTGACCTTTCAACGACCCGGAGAAATCCGTAAGCTTAAAAAGTCATACTACTACCCTGAAGAGCGATGCTTTAAATTCATTACCAGTAAAACCAAACAACAACATGTTGTACCATTATCGAATCAAGCATTTGAATTGGTGGAGTCTATAATTGATTTATATCCGCACAGTGAATATTTATTTGTTGGGCGTGATAGTAAAACTTTTATTTCTGATAATACCATTAATACAGCATTGAAACGCTTAGGGTATGGAGGCAAGCAAACAGCGCATGGCTTAAGAGCAACAGCACGTACCATGCTCGATGAGATTTTAGAGCAACGGGTGGACTTTATTGAGCACCAATTAGCGCATAAGGTTAAGGATAACAATGGTACAGCCTATAACAGAACCAAGTTTTTAAATAACCGTCGAGAGATGATGCAAGAATGGGCTGATTATTTGGAGTCTTTGATTGAATCACAATAGCTATGCGGCAGGACTGTATGATTTTTAATAAATTTGATTTATATGGTTCAACCTGTTAGTAATTGTTGTTGTAAGTGTTTGATTTGTTTTATTAATTTATATATCATGGGAGTGATTTTAAAATTTTAAATAGAAGTTTCATAAAAATTACAGTAGTATATCTGAAAATTTTATTTAAAATCAGTAATTAGTGAAATGCAAAACTCATTATATAGAATTACAGCATATGCTTATATATCGTCATTAGAAGTGTGTTTAAAAAACTTAATTGTTACATATATTGGAAATAACACTTTAAAAGATGAAAATCTCAAGATACCTAAAGATGCTTGTACACGTGCTATTCAAAGATTAGTAAAAGATATTGGTTTTGAGGATGAAAATCTTCTTGTTTTAGACATAATTAATTATTTTGATTATGGAGATTTATTACAAATCATTAATAAAAACAAGTCTAATATTAACAATGATATATTTGATTATTTATATAAAAAAATAAAGATTTAGATAAAGTTATTCCTATTAGGAATTCAGTAATGCATGCTCGCCCAATTAGTTTTTCTGATTATCACTATATATTTGAACTTTGTTCAATACTAACTGAAGAAGAAAATTATGATATTTGGAGTGAGCTAATTTTATTAAAAAATAAAATTGATCAAGATGAAAATTATGTTTTTAGTAAGTATAAAATACCTGAAGATGCTAGTTATAAATATAACCATAATTTACCACGGCTTTGTTGCACAAAGATTAATAATTTGAAGCATCCCCCAACTCACTCAAATTTAAGTTACAACTCGGGTATGAGGACGACCTAACTCTGTAAATCTATTAAGTACGGCCACACGTGCATGAATCTCATTGACTTGGCTTTGAAAGTTTCTTGAATGTAGTCGATCGCCTAATAATTTGATGCAATGCATCTTGGTTTCGACCAAACTCCGCTGATGATAGCCTGACCATTTTTTCCATAGTGTCCTACCTAAAAGTTTAACTGTTTGAAGTAATTCATTTCGCTCTTGCGAATGAACTTTTTTATCTTTCCAAGGTTTAGCATTTTTTCTGGGTGGGATTACTGCATGAGCTTGCCGATCGGAAATCACTTCTCGACATTGTTTCGTATCATAAGCTCCATCAGTATAAACGGAATCAATTGGTTCATCTGGTGGAATCTGATTAAGTAAATGACCGAGTACCTGAGAATCACTGACGTTGTTTGTAGTGAGCTGAACAGCCCGAATTTGCAAGGTCTTAGCATCGATACCAATATGTAATTTACGCCATTGTCGACGATATTCAGGCTGATGTTTCTTACGTTTCCACTCACCTTCACCTAAAAATTTCAAACCAGTAGAGTCAATCAGTAGATGGAGTCCACCACTACTTCTTTGATAGCAAATCGAAATATCAATATGCTTTTGTCTTCTACAAAGGGTGGAGTAATCTGGTGCTGCCCAATCCAAGCCAAAAAGTTGAATGAGACTTTGAACAAAGCCAGTGACCATACGTAAAGACAGACGGAATAAGGATTTAATCATTAAACAACATTGGATTGCTGTATCTGAATAGGTTTGATTTCGACCTTGTTTGCCATGCGGTTGTTCATACCACTGAGTATTTGGATCAAACCAAATGGCAATATTTCCACGATTAATGAGAGCTCGGTTGTATGAAGACCAATTAAGAGTACGGTAAATTTTAGGGCGAGGCTTATTCATTTGAAAATTATAGTGTGGAATCAGCCTTTAGAGATAGGTTTGTGCAACAAAGCCAATTGAAACTATAAAAATGATTAAGTACTAGGGAAGTACCGAAATTATTCGTATTTAGATGGACTATACCCGTTTTGTAGGCTTTAAGAATTTATACCTAAACGTGATTTTCGTTATTGAGGTAGGTACATCAACATGATGTTTCTTAAGTTTTTCTTCACCATAAGCTAGAAACATTAGATTTGTATTATTAACAATTGAATGCCATCCTCAATTACAAAAACTTTAAAATTCTCATCAACGAATTATATTAAATATTATATTTAATCTGTTTGAAGTTGTTTTTTATAATTTCAATAAGTCTATTGTTAATTTAAGTAATTAAATAGTTTGGCTATAAATATTACTTTAAACAAGACTGTTTTTTAGTTTTTCTTATTAGTTTCATAAAAATTAATTGAATTTATGAGAATAAGTCAATTTTATTTATTTTTTGTTTGTGCTAATTTTTAAATAAGAAATTATAAGGTATTGTTCTTTTTTATAAAATTAAATATAAATCAATTGCTTTGGTGTTGGTTAATTTGATCAAATGGTAAAATTTATTATTTTGTTCGAAAGTTAAAATTTTTTTAAAGTGGTGAATATTTTTCTATTGATTATATTTTTCTTATATTGAATTTTTTAATTATTTTTCTTAATTTAAAGGCCAAAATTATTAATAATATTTTATTTTTAATGTGATTTATAAGCTAAATATATTTGAAGTTGGTGGTTTTTTGATTTTTTTTATTTAATAAGGAGGTGTTGAAAAAGTTTTATATATATTTTTAATTTTTTATTTAATCATAATAATTTTTATTTATTTTTACAAAACGGAGCCAATATGGTAAAGCGTGCTTTTTTAAAATTTATAGTTGATGTTAATGGTAAACTAGCTATAACGGGCGATACCCCTAATGGGGAAAAAATTATTTTTAATATCCCAATTGATGATCGTAATGAGGGGCTCGATTTAATTTTTCCTTGTTATTATGATGGGAAAGTATATGTATTTTACCAAGTAGAGGGTGGTGCAGCATACTCGATATATGATGGCGGTAGCTTGAGCCATCATATTCGCATCCCAGAATTTGGCGACCGAAAATTACTTACAGCTGTTAGTGTAACAGAAGGATTAGTGGTTTTCTCAAGGCTCAAAAACTCACTAAATCAAGGGTTTTCGTCATACCAAATAATAAAGCTTCAAAATGGAAAATGGGGAAACTATGAAGATATCAGTAGTTTAGAGCTTTTTGATGGTGCTGAAGCTGAGCAAGCCTGTGGGGCAACTGTGAATGGCGAAGCACGTATAGTACGGCCAGTAAATACATATAGAGGCCAACTACAATTTCTTTCTTCTTCTGATAATTTTCAAATTCCGTTTAGCCTTATTTGTGATGGGCAGTCAATAATGACAAGAACTGCAGTCGGATATGCTATTTCTGCAGAATTATCATCATTTAACTATATTTATGCTTTACTGGAGGGCGGTAGTGATGCGGGTATTGCTATATACTTACAAGAAAGTAAAACATATATAAGAAAACTTGGGAAAATAAAATTACCAGCACTTTCAACGATTGAAGGGCTTTCGATACATCGTATATCCATGAGAAAATTCTTTATTTATATTGTTGGCATATCTGGATCTCAGCGACAAGCGTATTCTGGAGAGTTTGATATAAATAATCTTGAATCAGAGGTTAAGCCAGATAGTGATGTTGGGAATTCGCTACCGAAATATCTTTCCGCTTGGATTATAAATAATTAGTTTCAAACTTAAGTAGATTTAATAATTTACGGTATTCTGTAATCAAAAAAACCAAATAGAGCTCGCCTTTGTAGAGTAGTTATTGATTACCTTCATTTAATTAATTGGAGAATATATGACAATCGGAACAAGTTATGATTTCCCATCGGAAGTAGTTACGACGTTTAAGGGAAAAGCAGAAGATGATTGGTCCGGAGAATTTCCGGGTCCTCCAGATCTTTGCTTTAATTATAGAAAAATAGTAGAACAATCCGGTGGCATTGCAGTTGCAGAAGACTTAACCAAAAATCATAGAATTTGTATAATTGGAGCTGGAGTAACTGGTCTAACAGCTGCACGAGAATTACTCAGATGTGGCTTTACTCAAGTCACTTTAATAGAGCAAAGTGATCGAATTGGAGGTCGTCATTTAACAAAATTCCCTGATAACGAGTTTGATGAGGCTGGATTTTCACCATTTGAGATGGGTGCAATGCGCATGCCATTCTTCAATAAAAAAGATACAGATCCGCTGACTGGTTCATCACTGATGGCTTATTATGCGAAGCAGTTTAATTTGAAGATCTCTAACTTTCCTAATCCTGGCACACAATGGGTAACCTCAACAGGGATTTATCTACGAGAAGGTTCTTTGAGTGGTTCTGATTTACCAGAAATGGTGATATGGAAAAATCCAGACGGTAATACATTACCACCGAATGAGATATTGAAAGAAATACATAAAAAATGGAGAAAATTTGCCGATCAGATGACTATTGAGGTAAGTAAGAAATATGGTTCCAAAGAATGGGATGATATGTGGCATGCAATTGTTAAAAATTATCACAATTTATCATTTCGAGAACTGGTTATAAAACCGTTCCAAACATGGAATGAAAATAATCCTGGCGATTTTGGAGGGCTGGGTATGAGTCCTCAGGAATCTGAAATATTTTATTCTATTGGTGTTGGTGACGGAAGTTGGGGAGCATTTTATGATGTTTGTTGCCTCTATCCAATCAGAACCTCAATATTTGGATTTGGTAGCAATCTTCAGTTAGTGCATGGCAGAGTCAATAGTGACTATGAAGTTATTAAATCTGCGATGCAAAGCGATGGGTGTGTTCAAGATTCTTTAGGTGTTAGCTATAAGTCACCACAATATCTGGGCCTTGCTTCATTAGATGAATGCCTACTTTATGAGAGTATATCCAAAGACCAGCCTTCTTTTTATGATCACTCAATGGAAAGAAAAACAGGATTATTTATGGACTCTAGAGTTAAAAAAATAGAGAAACTCAGTGATAAATCAATTAATGTTGAGTTTCAGTGGCAGTGCAGCAAAGAAGGTACCCCGATATATTTAAACCAAAACTTTGATTCCGTAATAGTTACAGTACCATCATGGATATTGGGGACAAAAATCAAACTTGAAGGATTTTCAAATAATCAATTACCTTTTGAAATTATTGGTGAATGTAATACTGCGCACTGGGAAGCGAGCTGTAAAATTTATGCCCCTTTAAGCAAAGAGTTTTTAAGACAAAATACAATTCCTCAGATAATGGTAACAGATACATTTATTCATGATGTTTATACTTATCAGTATAGTGATACGTACAAAAATGATTGTATTTTATTAAGCTATACTTGGGAGGATGATTCATTAAAACTGTCTGCTTTCTCTGATATTGATTTGGTAGATATGTGTGTTGAGGAGTTAGACAGAGTTCTAGAAAAATCTACAAACATAAAATCAAGAATATCTCAGTATGTTATTAAAGAAAAGGCAATGGTTCAGCGATGGATATCCGATGAAAATTCTTTAGGTTGCAGTAAACTTTATAGAGCTGGAACTTATTTCAATGCGATGAAATTACTTTCGTATAATAGAAAATACAGTAAAGAATCTGGTCTTCTTTTTGCCGGCGAAGCATATTCAGTGGATGCTGGATGGACTGAGCCATGCCTTAGAGGGGCGGTGGATGCTGTTATTAATATCTGTGCTAATACAAAAGCAAAATTTAATGGTAACTTTAATATGGATGAGCATTATCCAAAATATAGGGACAGTTGATGAATAAAATGTATATCTAGAAATTTTTATATAGGATATTTATATAATGTTGCTTCAAGAAGCCAATAATACACATCAATTACGCAATAATTTTGACAAAATATTTGTCGTGTATATAATTTTCCCTATTATATGAACAATGTCTGGTTCCAGTATTGGGCATTTATATCAGATATGATCCTTAAAGATCATATCTGACTGTATTTATTAGAACATTGACTATCAATTATTTAATGTGATTCTAAATACCATTATTGATGTCCAAAAAACTACAAGAAGAATTAGAAGCATCTTCACTGCTGGATTCAAATAGAAAATCTCCTTTAATAAGATTATTCGATTTTCTACTTTTAAGTTCAATTATTTTGAGGGGGGTTACTGTTCAATTAAATAATCTAAAGTACTATTTCTTTTGATTAATTTTGGCAGCAATTTTATAGAGTCAGCTTGCTCCTTATTTATTTTTTTTAATAATAGTTCCATCGCGGTGAATCCCATTTCGGACATTGGCGAAGCTATGGTTGTGAGTGGAATAGGAAGTTGAGCGGTTAAAGAGATGTTGTTGAACCCAACGACTGCAATATCTTTTCCGGGAATATAGCCTTTGTCCTTGATTGCGCCCATTACACCAATCGCAATAAAATCATTCACCGTGAAAATTGCTGTAGGCAGCTCATTTTTGGATAGAATTTCAAGTCCAGCTTGATAGCCTGAGTCAACATCAAAACCACAATTGATAATGTAGTCATCTGGGATCATTATATTTTTACTGGCGCTATAGTCTTTAAATCCTTTGGTTCGTAATAGACCCGTACTCGCAAATGGTTCACCCGAAATGATCGCAATCCGACGATGCCCCACAGCGATTAAATGTTCTGCTGCTAAGCTTCCACCAAGATAATCATCACAGGTAACAGAGGTAAAATTTTCTAAACTACGACTTACAAGCACAAATGGAATGTCTCGTGCTATTAATTCATTAAAAAACTGATGCGAATTTTCAGTTCCTGTATGTGCATCTGCAATGATTAAACCATCTACTTTTCTAGAAAGGGCCATTTCACCCAATTTTTTTTGGTTGATAGGTAAGTCATTGGTATTGGAAACGAATGTAAAATAATTATTTTGCGTGGCGGCAGCATCAATGCCTTCATAAATATTTGCTAAAACAAGATCTGATAATTTTGGAACTAAAACCCCGATCACGTTGGTTTTCTGGCTCTGTAAACTTTTTGCTAAAGTATTTGGTCGGTAGTTTAAATCGGCTGCTAATTTTTTTACTTTTTCTATGGTTTCTGGGGCTGCTGCGGAACTGGCATCATCTATAGAGCCGTTTAGTATTCTTGAGACTGTAGAAACATGTAAGCCAAGTTCTTTTGAAAGAAATTTTAAAGTTACATTTTTATTTGATCGATTCATATGAAACCACAATAGCCAGAAGCAACATTTTAGCATTTTCCCCCTTAAAAGTTAGAGAAATTATTGGATTGTTGTTTAAAATTTGACAAGAACAAACGTTTGGGTTAAATTTTTAACACAACCCGAACGTTTGGGTTGATTTGGATAATCAATGAGGTAAGGACATGGAAGAAACTTCAGTTAGCCCAGTAAAAGTGGCAGTCATACAATTTGATCCACAAGTGGGTATGGAAAATAGAGAAAGGAATTTACGCCATGGGTTAGATTTGGCGCTTCAAGCTGTCAACAATGGTGCAAATCTTATCGTAATGCCTGAGTTAGCAAATACAGGTTATTTATTCACAAATAGAAAAGAGGCATTTGATCACGCAGAGGAAATCCCAAATGGACCAAGTGTTCAAGTCTGGCAAGATTTTGCGCGTAAGCATTCTATTTATTTAGTTTCAGGAATTGCAGAAAGAGAAGGTGTTCGTCTTTTTGATACTTCAGTTTTAATCGGACCTGACGGGCTTATTGGGAAATATCGCAAGGCACATTTATGGAACCTTGAAAAACTTTGGTTTACGCCTGGTGATACAGGCTTCCCCGTATTTGAAACACCGATCGGAAGAATTGGGATGTTAATTTGTTGGGATATTTGGTTTCCAGAAGTTCCAAGAATATTAACTCAACAAGGTGCGGATATTATTTGTAGTGTAAATAATTGGGTTTGGACACCACCGCCATTATTTGATGAAAGTGGTAAGTGTATGGCCTCATATCTCACCATGACTGCTGCACATGTGAATAATGTCTACATTGCTGCTGCAAATCGAGTTGGAGCTGATAGAGGTGAACGTTTTCTTGGATGTTCATTAATTGCAGGCACCAATGGTTGGCCAATCGCGGGTGTTGCAGATGCAGAAAAAGAAATGATTCTGTATGCGGATATTGATTTGGTTGCTGCACGTGGTGCGCCGATTTGGAACAAGCATAATGATTTAATCCGAGATAGACGAACTGACATGTATGACACGATGTTAGGCTATAAATCTCACAATATTTTCCCTCGCTAATCCATGTGGGGGATATATGAAAAAGAATTATCGGATTGAAATGATTGATATTGTCATCGCAGCATGTGTCATGCTGTCTACAATTATCATCGTGGGAGTAGTTGAAAAGTACTCCCTCCAAATTTGGGATAATTACGCAACAATGCAACCACCAACGTCCACCTTAACTTGGTTAAGGTGGGGGGTGGGTGATGTAAGTGAGGCTCAATTTTATAAAAGTGAATTGGCATCACTTGGTTTATTCGTGGGTGCAGGCATTGCTTATTATTTTTCAAAAATGCGTTCGAAATGGCAAGGGTTTCAACTAAGTTATGGAACGGGTCTATTTCCATGGATTTTATTGAGTTCAAGTTTAAGTTTGATTCTGAGTAATATCATTTGGGGATGGACGCTTATTGAAAGTAACTCGTGGCAACCCACATTTGTGACGTTTGTGTCATTACCAGCTGCAACAGTACTTATGTATGGGCGTGGCTTTAAAATAGCAATAATTGGCGCAGTTGCCGGGGCACTATTTGTAACGCCTTCTTCGTTGATCATCGTCAACTATGTATGTGTTCCCTTAAATTTGCCAAGTATTATTGGTAATGTCTTAGGTATGGCAATTGGAAGCTTAATCGCATTTATTATTTTTAAAAAATTTAATTTAAGTTGTTTGGTCAAAGAAACAGAAACAAAAAAACAAGAGCCTATCGAAGAAGAAAAAGAGATTGAAGAAAAAGAGATCGAGCCAAAGGATACAACTCCATTTTGGGTTGTAAGACGAGCGCTTGCAGACTTCTCTGAATCTCAATTTATTGCAAATGAATGGGCTGGATTAGGCTTAATTATTGGCGCTTTGTTGGCAATTTACCTGAACCCTTTAAGTATTTCATATGGAAGTGGGCTGATTGGAAGCATATTAATTAGTCAAATGTTAGCTGCATTGATGGCAGTTATTCTATGGAAAAGTAAATGGGAAAAATATGGATGGTATCCGACATATATTCCGATTTCTTCAGTTGCTCCAGTCTCTGTTTTAGTCTTCGGTGGAAGTCTAAGCTCCATTATTTTAGGTGCATTTATTGGTGCATGTGTTGCTCCACCTTTAGCCGCTTTTATTTCAAACAAGCTTCCTAAATACCAACATCCATATATTGGCAATGTGGTTTCCATGGCAATTACATCACTATTGGCTTTGGGCACAATTCATCTGGTTTCCTGAATCTATATTTTTATATACAAGGAGTTGTAATGTTAACGTGTCCAGTAAAAGGCTATTTTTCTGAACTTGATGTTGAGCAAATTGCGAAAATGCTTAGGTCAAAAGAAATTACTGCCAAAGCACTTACACAGCAGAGTTTAAATTCAATCAATCAGCATAAAGCGTTAAATGCATTTTGTTATATCGATGATGAATATGCGATACAACAAGCAGAATATGCAGATGAACTTTTTAATCAAGGAATAGATCTTAGCCCGTTACAGGGTATACCGATTGCGATAAAGGATAATATTGAAACTGCGCAACTTATAACCTCTATGGGGTCCAATTTTTTCAAAGACTATTTACCTGAAGTCGATGCTGAATGCGTACAACAACTTAAAGCTTTAGGCGCGGTGATCATTGGAAAAACCAACACGCATGAGTTTGCCTATGGGCCAACAGGGGATATTTCGGCACATGGCGCGACAAAAAATCCATGGGACCTTGCAAAAATTTCAGGTGGATCGAGTTGTGGTAGTGCTGTAGCGGTTGCTGCTGGACTTGTACCTATCGCAATTGGGACAGATACAGGTGGCTCGATTCGTATACCTGCAAGCTTAACAGGGGTTATGGGTTTTAAACCGACTTACCAGCAATTTTCAATGAAAGGCGTTTTCCCTTTGTCTAAGAGCCTAGATCATTTAGGAATATTAGCAAAAAGCGCTCAAGACATTGATTTGGTTGTTTCTTTATTAACACAAGAAAATCATCAAGTTGTCTCCAATGCGTTAGCAACCAGATTACCGAAATTAGGTTGGGTATCTATTGATAATTTTATTGAAAACTATGATGGCCCTTTATACCAGAAGTTAAAGCATCAAGTTTTTTCGCTTTGGGACAATCAAATTGATGAAGTGTCGAGTGCTTTAACGGCTTTTAAAGATATCCATCGCTATTTTTACGCTATCCAAAATAGTGAGGCATATGCCGTCCATCACCATCAAGTAGAGCACTCTCCAGCGTTATTTCAGAAAGATGTGTTGGAGAGGTTACTACAAGCTGAAGAAACCAAAGGCTGGGAGTATGTGAACGCATTAGATTTTCAAAAAAAGTACCAAGAAGTCCTTGCTAAAATTTTTGATCAGTACGATTACCTCATCATGCCGACATTACCGATACAAGCCACTGATCTGTATCAAAAAGATTTGTATTTAAATGGCACTTTCATAAATATTAAATCAGCTTTACTCAGTCTGACCAATATATGGAATTTTTTGGGAAATCCTGTACTCAATGTTCCGCTATGTCATGAAAATAAAATTCCGATTGGTATTCAGATCATTGGTGCAAAGAAAAGCGATCGTCATCTTTTGGCCTTTGCAGTGAATAATGGTTTTTAGTTTTTTTAATTTTTTCAATATTTAAGGTCTATTGGCCTGTTAATAAAATGATAATCAAGGATGATTTTATGAAACATGATTTGTTTAAATATACGGTATTCACACTACTTTTAAATGTGCCTTTAGTTGCAAATGCTGCGATTGAATTTGAGGGTAAGGATAACGATTCTAAGTTAACCGTTTCTGGTGAACTACGAGCAAGTTATCAGGAAAATAATTTTGAGAATAAGGCTTCGGATCAAAAAATAAAATTTAATACAGCTATTTTAAATATTGGGTATAGCTCTCCGAATATATTCGGTAATTTTCAATATCGCTGTTATCAATTTGATACCTTATGTGATTTTTCCACATTGGTACAAGCCAATGCTGGCTATCATTTAAACTCAACAGACAATCTTAAAGTTGGTTTACAGCCGATTCCTTTTGGGCCAGGGCAATTTTGGGACAGTAGTTTTTATGAAGGAATCAATACAACGATGGGACTTCAGGATACGATGAATTTAGGTGTTAACTACCATTTTGAGTTGCCCACAGTCACCAAAGTTGATTTGGCCTATTTTGCCGCTGATGGGGCTTTGTTGCACAAAGATTTAAAATTAAAGTTCACCTAAGTTATCTAAATTTAAGATACAACTCGGGTATGAGGTCTTCCTAAATCCGTGAATTTATTTAATACTGCTACACGTGCATGAATCTTGTTCGCCTGACTAGGGAAACTCCTTGATGTGAGCTTATCTATTATTACTCAATACCTACTACTGTGGTGATATAACCAGTCGTTAAAAGAATTGATAAGCCTAATGACATTTCAAATAAAATGGCATAGCCTAATTTTTTGGCAAACTTTGGGTCTTGTAAGCGAGGAGTGAAATACCATTTATTAAAGGCAGCTAATAATAAAATACTTAGAACGAATAAGATTTTAATTATAAATCCATGCCCGTAAGGAGTATTTAGTAGAGTATTGAAATCTTTAATGAGTAACAAAGCAATACTTGCACCGCAAGCCAGTAATATTCCTACGATAAAGGCTGCAATTTGTCCAAATAGATGCATACGCTCTTTTAATGGTAATCCATTAATTTTTTGGCTAGTTTTCCATAAAGGATAAAGTGCTCCCATCCATAAAGACATAACTAGTACATGTATTGATAATAAAACTTGAGCGAATAGGGTTAAGTTCGTGACATGTCCTAGTTGAGAAAAGCTGAAAACTATTGGTATTAGTAGTATGACAAATATTGTCCCTTCAATTTTGGAAATCTGATTAGTCCCTTTGCTTAGTTTTACGACCATGAATAGAAGTAAAAGCGCAAAACTAATCGTTCGAATGACATGGGTATGCCCAATAGGGGTACTCATTAGGATATTGACATAGTTAATATCCCACATCCCTGAAAGCCCAGTATTAGCAAAACTTCCAACTAATATAAAAAATCCTAGAGCGCTGGACAAAAAGCCTAAACCAGCACCAATGGTAATGTATTTAAGAATGGTAGCCTTGATTTCTACATAACGCCCAAGTAAGAAATAGCAAAAAGATCCACCAATAACAAAAGCGACCCCTAAGTATAAAAAGACTTTAACTAGCCATGTTGCATATATCCAAGTTTCAGCAACCATATTCTTCTCCCTTATCATAGCAACATGCCAGCAAATTGCTGGCATGTTGCTATTTGTGCTTTACTGTTATTTTTCTGATTTAATGGTGAAACTATATTCACCACTCATGTTGTGACCATCAGTACCCATCGTGGTCCAGACCACCGTATATTTTCCTTTTTTAAGTTTAGGTACAGCTACTTCAAATGATTTTTTTAGATCATGACTTACTTGGTAATTTAAAGGGATGTCTTTACGTTGAGCATCAAGCAATTTAACGTTCATTAGCATGACTTCACCACCAAAATTAAGCGTTATATTTTTGGTTTCGCTTGCTACAGAAGCATTGATAGCTGGGGTTGCGCTTTCAAGATTGACATGTGCAAATGCACTAGAAGCAGCAATAACCAAAGTTGCTCCTACAAGAACATTACGTAGAGCTGTCATTCTATTTTGAAAAATTTTCATTTCACTGTCCTTTTAAAACTAATATTTGGCTAAGTAATGGACCAGTAAAATTAATAGGCCTAGTAAATTGGTCATCACCTTTTGTAACTCTATTATTAAAGAACGAGAGATACACCCCGATGACTCCAAAATTACATTTTTGTCATTTTAAAGATTGAAAACTCACAAGTGCTAAACTGACTTTGTTGAATAAAAATGGCCATCTAATAAACAGATAATAGAAAATTTTATTGTAATTATGATGTGCTTTATAAATTAAAAATTATGTCTATGCATGAAGGAGGTTTTTATGGACCATCATAATCATGAGGCGAAAAATTTAGATAATTCACTTACTGATCCAGTCTGTGGTATGGCTGTGACCAAAGCATCAAAATTTCATGAAAGGCTAAATGGTAAAACTTATTTTTTTTGTAGTGAAAAGTGTCAAATACGATTTAATACCAAGCCCGAGTTGTATCTTACTAAGCAAGATGAAACAAAAATATTAAAAGACTCTCATAAGAAAACAGATTCAAGATTAATAGAATCTGTTCAGCAGTCTGAAGTAAAAGCAGCAACTATCTATACTTGCCCAATGCATCCTGAGATTAGACAGGACCATTCAGGAGATTGCCCTATCTGTGGTATGTCTTTAGAGCCTTTACTTCCTGATCTAGATGAAGCAGATGAAAATCATGAACTTAAAGATTTTAAGCGAAGATTTTGGTGGACCTTACCTCTGACGATTATCATCGTATTTCTAGCAATGTTTGGTCATCAGTTGAATTGGTTTGAGATGGAGGTGCAAAGTTGGATTGAACTTGTACTAACTTTACCAATTGTTTTTTGGGCAGGAAGGCCATTCTTTGTTAGATGTTGGCAGTCAATTCTTAATCGGAGTCCAAATATGTGGACCTTGATTGGAATTGGGACTGGAGCAGCCTTTATATATAGCCTTGTTGGAACAATAGCACCTCAAGTTTTCCCCGACTCATTTGTATCTATGGGGCGAGTTGCTGTGTATTTTGAAGCGACAGCAGCGATTATTTCTCTAACATTGTTAGGCCAAGTGCTAGAGTTAAAAGCACGGTCCCAAACTTCAGCAGCAATTAAATCCCTACTTGGATTGGCTCCTAAAACAGCAAGAAAAATCAGTGCTGATGGTGTGGAGGAAGATATTCTGCTATCTCATGTGCATGTAGGCGATTTATTGAGGATACGTCCGGGTGAAAAGGTCCCTGTTGATGGAATCATTACAGAAGGTTCAAGCTCTGTAGATGAGTCAATGCTGACTGGAGAACCAGTGCCTGTTACAAAACGCGTGGGTGATCAGGTCATTGGTGCAACAATGAATATGAATGGATCATTGGTGATGCGATCAGAAAAAGTTGGATCATCAACCGTGCTTTCTCAAATCGTACAAATGGTCGCTCAGGCTCAGCGTTCTAAAGCACCAATGCAACGGATGGCAGATCATGTTGCAGGGCGATTTGTCATGGGGGTTATTGGTATTGCTGTTCTAACTTTTTTGGGTTGGGGGATATTTGGACCTGAACCTAGTTGGGTCTATGGATTAATCAATGCAGTAGCAGTCTTAATCATCGCATGTCCATGTGCTTTAGGATTAGCTACCCCCATGTCAATTATGGTAGCAACGGGGCGAGGTGCGTCAAATGGGGTACTTTTCCGTGATGCTACTGCAATTGAAAATCTGCGTAAGATTGATACGTTAATTATTGATAAAACAGGTACTTTGACAGAAGGACAACCATCATTTAATAAAGTAATTGCGGTTTCAGGATATGAAAATAATGATGTCCTTCGTTTAGCTGCCAGTTTAGATCAGGGAAGTGAGCATCCTTTAGCTAATGCAATTGTACGTGCTGCCCGTGAGCGTAATTTTACGTTAAGTAAACCTACTACCTTTGAATCAGGCTCAGGTATTGGAGTCAAGGGAGAGATAAACGGGCAACAATTAGCTCTAGGTAATACAGCATTGATGGAGCAACTTGGAATATCTGTTAGTGCGCTCATTCTACAAGCAGAGGAATTAAGAGCAGAAGGTGCTAGTGTCATGCATTTGGCAGTTGATGGAAAACTTATAGGTCTATTGGCTGTCTCTGATCCAATTAAAGCAAGTACTCCTGAAGCTCTTCTTTCATTGAAAAATTCTGGTTTAAGAATCATCATGGCAACAGGCGACGGTTTAACAACAGCAAAATCAGTTGGTGCTAAATTAGGTATCAATGAAGTCTATGGTGAGGTTAAGCCAGCTGATAAGTTGGAGTTGGTCAATAAATTGCAAAAAGAAGGGAAAATTGTTGCTATGGCAGGTGATGGAATAAATGATGCACCAGCCTTAGCTCAGGCTGATGTTGGAATTGCAATGGGGACGGGAACTGATGTAGCAATGAATAGTGCTCAAGTTACCTTAGTAAAAGGTGATTTACGCGGCATAGAAATTGCTCGTTCCCTGTCAGAAGCGACTGTTAAAAATATGAAGCAAAATCTAATGTTTGCTTTCCTTTATAATGCATTAGGTATTCCTTTGGCCGCTGGTGTGCTGTATCCGTTTACTGGATGGCTGCTTTCTCCTATGATTGCAGCATTAGCAATGAGCTTAAGTTCTGCATCGGTGATTGGCAATGCCTTACGATTACGTCATCAAAACTAATCACGGCTGACTAGACTACTCATTAGCATAAGTTAATGAGTAGTCAGTATTTGAAAGAGTGTTTGATAGTCGAGATATCATTAATTTTTAAAGACAATTTTAAAAATAATACGCCCTTCTTCATAAGTAGCTTGAATTGTAGCTCCATGTACATCAAAAATAGACTTAGTAATTGCTAGACCTAAACCAGTACCTTCTTCGACTCTTTGTCTGGATGCATCTGTTCTATAAAAACGGTCAAATAATCGACTTAATTGTTCTGATGACAAAGGTGAACTTTCATTTTCAATGGAAAATAAGGTTGTATCGATGTTCTGTTGACATTTGATTTTGATACTCGAATTTGATTTACCATATTTGATTGCATTTGATAATAAATTACTCAGTGCGCGACGTAACATGGAAGGATCTCCTTGCACATAACCTAGACCAGTTTGTTCTAAAGTCATTTTTTTCTCAGAAGCAATAGCATCATAAAAGTCAAATAAAGCTGAAATTTCCTTTACTAAATCAATTTTTTGTAAGTTCGGTAAATGCAAACCGTGCTCGGCCTTCGCAAGGAATAACATATCGGAAACCATTCGGGCTAAACGTTCAAACTCTTCTAAGTTAGAAAAGAGAACTTCCTGATAAGTATTGATATCACGATTACGGGATAAACATACTTGGGTTTGAGTCATCAGATTATTAATAGGTGTGCGAATTTCATGAGCAAGATCAGATGAAAAATCTGATAATTTCTCTACAGCAGATTCCAATCTATCTAGCATATCGTTAAAAGCTATAGCTAAGGATCTAAGCTCTGTTGGCGTGTTATCGACGTCTAAGCGTTCAGAAAGATGTTGAGCTGAGATACCTTCTGCAACTTTTGCCATTTTTTGAACTGGGCGTAGCCCGCGCCATGCTGCGAACCATCCTAAGAACATTAAACAAACTGTACCTACAAAGCCAATATATAAAAGCTGGCGTCTAAAGTCATTTAAGAAATGTAGATGCTCAGATGTATCGATTCCAACTATAATTTGGGCTGATGGTATTGAATTATTACGATCAAAAGACTTTTTATAAACTAAGCCACGATAGGTTTTATTTTGAATTCTCCATTCAATCCATGGATTTTGATTTGATTTGATGAGTGCTTGGGCATTAATAACAGAAGGTGCTGAGCTAAAAATAACTTGACCAGTTGGACGTTCAATTTGGATGATCAGATCGTGATGTCCAACCAAGGCATCTTTCAAATATAAATTTAACTCGATAATGGAACACGATGCTCCTTTTCAGCTTTCATTCGTTCTTTCGGAATAATCCAAACCTTGGTTTCAAAATCAATTTCTTGCCAAGTTGCTCCAAAGATTTCACCAGAACGACATGCCGTTAAAATTGCAAATTTCAGTGCTTTTGGAGAAATACCTTCTTTCTGGCGCAGGTGCTGAACAAATTCTGCTACCTGATCATAGGGTAAAGAAGGGTGAGGGCGAGATATCTGTTTTAAATGACCTAGAATAGGCTCAAGATTACCTTCCCATTCGGCAGGGTTATTACCTCCAAAATATTCAATGGCTTTAGCACAATCAAAAATGGTTTCTATACGGCTACGAAGTCGCTTATGGTAGTATTAATTAAATTTACGAAAATAGACCGTCCTCACACTCAAGTTGCACCATAAATTTGAGTATATTAGGTTAGCTTTAACCTTAAAATCTTTGTGAAACAGAACAGTATGTATGTGGGTGAAGAAAATTTATTGTGGATATATTGTGATTTAAGAAAGGTAAATTATTATGATAACTGTTTTTTCTATATCGGTAATTACTGTGTTTTTTTCTGCTATTATTGCTTTATATAGTTCTAATAAGCTTGGTCTGATTTTTGAAAAAAAATAAGTAAACATGAAAATTTAAGTAAAGCGAATAAAGCTCTATTACTTCTTCTTTTTAAGATATTTGTGTTTTTTCTTGTTGGTAATTTTTTTGCTTACATGGTTGGAAAAATTTATACAAAAAATTTAGAACCTTATCAAAGTCAAATTTTTATGAATACTTATATTATAACGTGTCTATTATTATTTGTTTTTTATTCATTGAGAGGACGAGATTTAAGTGGAAAATAAATTTAAAAAACTATTAAGCCTCTTTTCGTAAATCAAAAAACACTCGCACGAGGAGTTCGAAAACAGGTTTGCTACAAAACAGTAATCGAACTCTAAGTTGATAAGTATATGTGCTGTGGTGTTGAAACAACTAGAAACAAAGAAAACGGAGTGTAGTAAAAATAGTAGTAATATAATTGAAATATTTTAATTGATACCTTATAAAACAATAACTTAATGTTTTAATGTGACTGTCACCGCTTCCGCCAAATATCTTAAAGGGAATCAAATGAATAGTTTGATTCCCTTTTTCTTTGGCACAATTTTGGTGTCATTCGAAATTTTAGCTGATGATCATTCAAGTCCATTGACGACGCTACGCAACATTTGGCTGCTATTGTATTGATCGCGATCTCAGCGAATAGCGGCATCCAGAGCCGTTCCAAACTGGACAAAATATTTTTCCATAGATTTTAGCCGCAGGCTTATTCATATAAGAATCATATTGCTGAATAAGCCTAGAGATAGGTTTGTGCAACAAAACCGTTTCTAAGCAAAATGCTGCTTTAAAAAGGGTATTACGCATTCTGAATATTGTTCAGGGAAATCTCGGTAAATATAAGTATGTTCTGCATCCGCGAAGATTTTAATTTCTACTTTTGTTACATGGTCGAGCCCTACTTTGAGCCGGTGGCCAAACTCGGGTGGGGTATAAATATCTTTTTCTCCATACATTAATAAGATGGGTGGTTGATATTTTACCTGTGTAGATTTTGCTAACGGATTGAGTTCCTGATTAAGCTTAGGTAGCAGTGTATTTGATACTTTGAGCATTGCATGAGCGACTGGATAATGTTTCCAAAACTCTGGTAATGTCGGAAATGCGCCTTCAAATACTGCAATTTTATAAGGGTGTCCATCTTTTGCTAATGAGCATAGTCCCCAAGCTGCACCAAATGACGCACCAATTAAACCTACATTTAATTCGGGTGTTCGCTTTTGAGCATATATCCCTGCATGATATACATCATTGGGATAGTCAAATGAGAATCCTTCACTTTCTCCAAAGCCATTAGCATCATAAATAAGTACGTTATAGCCATTTTTTAAAAATAGATCCGCATGTCCGTAACGGAGCCAAAATGCTTTAGCCGCTTTTCCCATTGGATGAGCAAGTACTAAAGTTGCTTTTGCCGCTGGTGCACTTTTCCAATAACCAGCGAGTGTTTGCTGGTCAGTTAAGGGAATAGTGACAGCCTCCCAGTCTTCTTTAGAAATAGCTTGAGGCCAAATCCAAGGTACTTCGAATCTTCCAAAAAATGGCTTTCGTAGAATTTGGTGAGCAATTTTTTTCATTTTGGTTATCCAATATTTTTCAAAGTTTATAATATCCAATAAAGTTCCTTTTTGGAACTTGTATTTCAAAATGTATTACTTATTGATTTTCTTTATGGAAATTGGGTATAGCTCATATTTTAATCATCTTAATGATACATCGGACAAACATGACGAATACGTTGAAATCAAGAAATGGAATAAATCAATTATCATTTATTTTTTAGTTACATATAGATCGCAATACCCATAATTCGAGTTAATAAGCCAAATTACTGAAAATAGATCCTGCAACAAAAAAATTGTCGTGTTTTAAAAGTCCAAGTAGTGTTTCTGGCATACTGTTGTTTTACCTTTATGCAGATTAATAAAGGCAAAATCATCATTTGCGGTGTGAACCAGTAAATTATGTTTTTGTTAGTGCTAGTATCCGAGACTACAACCAGAATATACAATACGACAAGGTTGTAAATTTTCACTTAAACAAAACACTAATGCACCTTTTTTAGCCCCATCCTCTGAAAAATCAAGTAAAATTTTTGATTTTTGACCATCATTAATTGGATCAGCTATAGCAACACAGCGATTAGAATATGTTTTAGATACTTCACATTTTTGTCCGCCATCCTGTTGACACGCTTTTAATGCTTTTGTTTGTGCCTCATCTTTAGATTTAAAATTTCTTGTAAAACCAATTGGACGCCCTTTTAAGCCTTTACTTTTATCTTCTGCAATTGCACCCCATAATGTTTCAATCATAGGGTACAAAGTTGGATTTTGATTCGTATATCCACCACTTCCTCCACCTGGAATAGGTGCGCAACCTTGAGCACCTTGCCCACCTATTGGATAATAGCCTGAAGGACAATTCCCTTCAGCATGTACATTCTCAATAGTTAAATAAATGATAAGAATAAAGAAAATGGATAAATAAAAAAACTGATTATTTGTCAATGTCATTCATTAAACTCCTTTAAAATCATGGCTTAATAATAAGAAAAGCTATGAATTATTTTAAATAAATTCTTTATTCTAAAAACTAGCATTTTTTCAAAAACAAGGGAAATGATTCTTCGGAATACTATTATATTTTCGCAGTATTCTTTTCGCTTGATTCCAAAAATTTTCGATTCCATTAATATGATTTTTCCCATTTGCAAAGCGATTAGAACAATTAATTCTATGATGGCAGAACCCCGCATCATCTAGAGCATTGTAACTACGCCATTGATCAGTATAGACGATGCTATCAGGTGTTATTTTCTTTGCAATTACAGACATTAAGGTACTTGATTTAGTATCTCGAATAACAACGGTATAGGCCACGCCATTACGCTTTAATAATCCAAAAACTATCATTTTATTCGTGGCACCACGACAAGGCTTACCCTTAGAAGTGCAGCCAAAATAGCTTTCATCTAACTTAATCTCACCATCAAATATTTCGAGAGCTTTTATCTCTAAATAATAAGCAATAATTTTACGAATTTTAGTAATGAACAGCGTAGCCGAATTATGATGAATTTCTAATAAATCAGCAGCTGCTCTTGCAGTCAGATCGAGCACGAAAATACTCGAAATTTTAATTGAGTTTTCTTGTTTAATTTACAATTGGTTCGCTTTATTTTCATAGATTAGCACCTTGTTAATCTAGTATAGCTTCTAATTTTTTATACCCAACGAAATTTTAATAGGGAACTAAATTGCCTAAAACTAATTGATTGTATATAAAACAAAGTTGTTGCTCTCCTTATTTAAAGAGGAAAGAAAATATAAAAATAAAAGGTGTAAATATATTTAAAAGATAAATAATTTAATATGATAGGAACGCAAAATCACCCACTATGAATCAAGGTGGCTTAGTAAAGAATTTTGAAGCATTATCAGCCCTCCTTTTTTAAAGGAGGGTGTTTTATGAATTTTTATCCAATAATTTAGCTTAATTAACTGGCAATACTCACTAGTAGATACTTTCTTATCAGTTCAAGTTCACTACTATGGGGAGTTTAATTTCAAATCATTCAATACGCTGTATTTTACGAGGAGCTGTTTCTTTAATAAAGAAACTGATGACTACACCAATACTTGTACCGACTAAGCTCAAATAAAAAATATTTTGAATACCATAACGTTCTGCGACTATTCCCGATAGGACTGGCGCAATACCTCCACCAAATATTTCTCCAGCACCGACGACTAAGCCGATTGAAGATGCAACTAAACCCGCGGGCGCAGATTCTGCCGCAATCGGTCCAGAAAGAAGTGCAATCAATCCTAAACTGAAAAAAGACAAGATAAATAATAAACTGAATAGACCAAGTAACGAAGGTGCTGCATTTGAGAATAAAAGAATAAAGATGGTTGAGCCAATGAAACTTAAGATTGATGCTGCACGACGGCCAATCCAGTCAGAGAATGATGGGATCAAGAATTGTCCTAAAAAGCCACCAAAACCAATTGCAGATACAATGATTCCCATGTCCTGTACATTCAATTTAAGGTGATTCTCTAGATAAAGTGGTAGCATTGCACTGATGACAAATACACAAGACATTGTGCAAAATAATCCAATCATACTGAGTAAAATATTACGGTTTTTTAATACAGCAATCCAATTCACTTTTTCTTGATTCTGAGTTTGTTTCTCTAAAATAAGTAATTGTCCACCTTGCGTTTGTTCAGGTTCACGTAAAACAAAAAAGAGAAATACTGCAAGAATAAAACCAGGAATAGCCACGACCCAGAAAACTTCACGCCATGAAGGAAGAACAAGCATTAATTGCGTCGCAATAATGGGTCCTAATCCTAAACCAAATAAAGCAAATCCACTCTGTTGTAGTCCTTGTAACATTCCTCTACGTGATGGTTTTGCTGCTACAGCAGTTGCTGCAAAACTGGTCGGACAAAAGGCACCCTCTGAAACACCCATGAGCGCACGTATAAGAATCAAACTAGTTAGCCCCATGGCAGCACCAGAAAAGCCAGATGCGAGTGAGAAAACAACCAAAGAAAGAATGAGGATTTTACGATGACCAATTTTATCTGAAAGCCGACCAGCAAAGATTGCGAAAACACCCCAAGTAACACCTAGAGCACCAAAAATTAAACCGACATCTTGATAGTTTAAAGAAAGATCTTTCATGATGGACGGAAGAAGAGGGGCAATGATCCAGCGATCTAATCCGACTAAACCAAATCCGAGTGTGAGTAAAAGTACGATCTTCCATTCGTAAGACGTGTCCCATTGTTTTTGCATTTTGTATTCCTTGTCATTCGCGAAGTGTTTAACTCGCGATTCCTGCGAGTTGACAAAAAGTATAATTTGCTTTTTTGGACTTTTTTGTTCGATTAGACCGAACAGTCTTGTCGATAAAACGTCCATTGTTATCGACTGTGGTATGACTTAATTTTTAATTGTGTCATGAGGACGATTGAGGAAATAGGATGAATACATATACAACAAAATTCGGAAGTATAGATAATTTCGAAAAAGGTTCAATTGAAATGATTCAAGGCAAACCATCACATTATGTATTTTCTAATGTGTTTGAAGTTGCGAGTCTAGCGGAGCCTTATGAAAAAACGGTTGTAGGGATTAATCAAAAATATGTGATCGAATCAATTCGTGCAGAAGGTACTTCAGAGTGGTTCTGTTGTGCACACGATGAATTTGTCATTTCAATGGATTGTGAGGTTCGTGTTGAATTTTTAAAACTGGAACAAGCAATAGATACTTCAATCGAAGGGACTCAGGCTGCAGGTGATCAACCGAAAGGTAAACCCATGGGTTATGTGGTGCTAAAAAAAGGCCATCAAGCCATTCTGCCTGTCGGCACAGCCTATCGTTTCAATAGTCAAAAGCCAGCAACGCTGATTTTACACACAATTAAAGGACCACTTTCTGTCGAGAAATGGTCAGAAATTTGTTTGAAGTAATAGGAGATTAGGGATGAACTCTGCACAAAATACATTTGCAAGTGAGCAAGTTGAAATCATTGGGAAAAATGAAACTACAGGGTATATCACATTTAAACTTGGCAATTTCATGCTTAGTCGTGATGAGTATTTTGCCAAGATTACATGGACTGCAAAAGGGAGTGAGCACTCACACTTAATGTCTGTCGATGCATTTTTAAGAGCAGTTATGCGTGATGTTGCTTGGGGGTTCTTCTACGGTTGGGTCAACTTCGATCATGTGATTGGAACTCAAAATCACTACGGTAGCGTCGATATGTATGCCGGTACATTTAATGGTGTACTCAATGCTGCTGGTGTGGACTACGTTGAAAATTTTGAAACACCAAAAATCATGGCAACATTTAAAGCCATTTTACATGATTGGGTAAATGCAGGTTTTGATCCATTTGCAGCACCGGAAGAAACTGGTAGCGCGTTCGGTCGAAAAAATGGTGAAAATATTGAAGCGATTGATCGTTATCGTATTGCAACCAAGCGCATGCCAGGTATGACAGGAGATTCGCCATTACGTGATGATTTACCAGTCAATCGCCAGTTTGCAGATGTAGATCAAGACGAGCCTTTAGTGCATTGTGAGCCAGGATTTGAAGGTGAACTCAGCGCATTTAATTTGTTTAAATATATGTCTCGTTCAGATGTGACGTGGAATCCGTCAGTGACTTCAGTTTGTAAGGCGAGCTTATTCTGTCCAACCACAGAAGAATATATTTTACCGATTTTCCATGGCAATGACCGTGTGGAATGGTTTATGCAAATTTCTGATGAAATTACATGGGATATTGCTGATAAAAATGATGGAAAACCTTTTGCACGTATTCTCATGAAAGCAGGTGATATCTGTGCAATGCCTGCCAATATTCGTCATCAAGGCTATTCAACAAAACGTTCGATGCTTTTAGTTTGGGAAAATGCAACACCTGATTTACCAGAAAAATATGCATCTGGTGAGTTACCACCTTATCCAGTGTCATTCTAAGCACATGTTCTCGGGCTAAGTTGAACTGTGAAGTAGATTTAGCCCTATTCAAAAGGTTTTTAAATATGAATACGCAATTACGTGTTGATGGGACAGTTGTACCTGAACAAAAGGTATTGGATCTGATGAAAGTAAATACACAACTTTTTATCAATGGTGAATTTGTTCCTGCCAAAAATGGTGGAACGATTGATGTACTCAATCCAGCAACAGGTGAAGTAATTACCAAAATTGCTGCAGCAGAAGCAGAAGATGTGGATGTTGCAGTGCAAGCCGCACAAAAAGCTTTTCCTGCATGGGCGGAAACACCAGCAGCAGAACGCGGTCGTTTATTATTGAGATTGGCTGATTTGATTGAAGAAAATTCAGAAGAATTGGCTCAGCTTGAATCTTTGGATACTGGGCATCCAATCAAGGATTCACGCCGTTTAGATGTACCGCGTACAGCAGCATGTTTCCGTTATTTTGGTGGTATTGCTGACAAGATTGAAGGCAATGTGATTCCCGTTGAACAAGGTTTTTTAAACTATACTACACGTGAGCCGATTGGCGTGGTTGGTCAAATTGTGCCATGGAACTTCCCACTGATGTTTACCAGTTGGAAACTTGGTCCAGCACTTGCAGCAGGTAACGTTGTGGTGATGAAGCCTTCAGAAATTACACCATTATCCACCCTTAAAATCGCTGAATTGATTAAAAAAGCCGGCTTTCCTGATGGGGTGGTGAATATTGTTCCTGGTTATGGTCATACCGCAGGTCAACGCTTAGCTGATCATCCTGATATTGGAAAAATCTCTTTTACAGGTTCAACACAAACAGGGCGCAGTATTGTCAATGCCTCTTCAGGCAATTTGAAACGTGTACAGCTTGAACTGGGTGGTAAAGGGGCAAATATTGTTTTTGAAGATGCCAATCTTGATGCCGCTGTAAATGGTGCGGCTTGGGCAATTTTCCATAATCAGGGACAAGCATGTATTGCGGGTTCGCGTTTGGTATTACATGAAGAAATTGCAGATCAATTTTTAGAGAAGTTCGTTGCTTTAGCACAATCTATTCGTTTAGGTGATCCTTTAGATCCGAATACAGAAATGGGGCCTTTAACATCAGAATTACATCGTGACAAAGTTTTGGCATACGCCAAAATTGCAGTGGAGCAAGGTGGGAAAATTTTGCTCGGTGGTACTGCGCCGCAAGATGCTCGTTTGAAAAATGGATATTTCGTCATGCCGACTATCGTTGAAGCAAAAGTAGATGATCGTGTTGCGCAAGAAGAAGTTTTCGGTCCTTTTGTTACTGTTATTCGTTTTAAGGATGATGCCGAAGCATTACAAATCGCCAATGGGACTGAATACGGCTTGGGAAGTGGTTTATGGACAAACAATCTACAACGTGCACATTTATTTGCTAAGAAAATCAAAGCTGGCATGTGCTGGATCAATAGTTATAAACGTGTCAATCCAGGTAGCCCATTTGGTGGTGTAGGCAAGTCAGGTTATGGGCGTGAAATGGGCTTTGAGGCGATCCATGACTATACCGAAGTTAAATCGGTATGGGTCAATGTTGATGCCATAATACCGCCGCACTTTCAACGAGGGGAATGAAATGCAAAATTTTCATTATAAAGCACTCCCAATCAATGTTTATTTTGGAAATGCAGAATCGCAAAAGACCAAAAGTATTTTAGTGGACAATGGCTTTTCTTCAGTTCTGGTGATTACAACACCAGAACAAGAAGAAACAGGCTTAATGATGGCAAAGCAGTTGGGTGAATTGGCTGTGGGTGTTTACCCACATGCAGTGATGCATGTTCCAACCGGTGTTGCTGATGAAGCGATTCAGTTTGCAACCAAAAAGAATATTGACTGTTGTTTGGCTTTGGGTGGTGGTTCGACGATTGGACTTGCTAAGGCGATCGCATTAAAAACTGGAATTCCAATTGTCGCTATTCCAACGACTTATGCAGGTAGTGAGATGACCACAGTCTATGGTTTGACTGAAAATAATCTCAAAAAAACAGGCAAAGATATCAAAGTACTTCCTAAAGTCGTGATTTATGACCCTGAATTAAGTCTGACTTTACCTGCTGGTATTTCCGCAAGTTCAGGAATGAATGCAATGGCACATGCGGTTGAGGCACTGTATGCACAGGATAAAAATCCGATTATTAGCATGATGGCAATTGAGTCGATTAAGTCACTTAGTCAGGCTTTGCCAAAAATTGTGAAAAACTCACAAGATATCGAAGCGCGTAAGCAAGCCACTTATGGTGCTTGGCTTGCTGGGATTTGTTTGGGTTCAGTTGGCATGGCAATTCATCACAAACTTTGTCATACCTTGGGTGGAACTTATAATCTACCCCATGCACAGGCACATGCTATTACTTTGGCATATTCAGCACATTATAACCGCAAGGCAGATATCCAAGCCATGGATCAACTTGCTCAGGCACTCGGTGGGCAAAGTCATGAACAAGTTGGACAACTGATTTATAAACTTAATCAACAACTGGGTATTCCATTGGCTTTAAAAGATATTGGGTTACCAGAAGACGGTCCAAGCGAAGTGGCTCGCATTACCTGTGAAAGTCCATATTACAATCCGAGAAGTTATGAAAGAGATGAATTGGAAACACTTCTTCAACGGGCTTATCTCGGTTTAGAGCCGAGATAATTTGCTTGATCAAAATGGAGTTTTGATATGCATGACGTCACGATGAGTGCAATAAATAGTTTTGAACAGATTCAAAATCCACGTTCTAAAATGTTAATCCAAAAATTAGTTAAAGCGATTCATCAATATATCAATGAGGTGGAATTAACCCAATCAGAGTGGGAAGTGGCAATAGATTTCTTGACGCGAACAGGGCAACTTTGTCATGACCAGCGTCAAGAATATATTTTACTTTCAGATGTACTTGGCGTATCTATGTTGGTGGATGAAATTAACCATAGCAAAAATCTAGCACAAACACCGAGTACTGTTTTTGGTCCATTTTTTATTGCCAATATGCCGATCCGCAACTATGCAGAAAGTATTAGTGAGGAAAATATTGGTGATGAAACTCACCTGTTGGTTAAAGGGAAAATTTTAAATCAGCAGGGTGAAGCAATCGTGGGTGCCAAAATAGAAGGATGGCAAACAGCAGAAAATGGCATGTATTCGGGGCAAGATCCTCTGCAAGCAATCTCCAACTTACGTGGTGCATTTATCAGTCAGATGCAGGGTGAATATGCATTTAAATCTATTTTACCAGTCAGTTATCAGATTCCTTCTGATGGAACAGTAGGTGAACTTTTAAATTATTCCAAACGTCATTTTTGGCGGCCTGCACATATTCATTTCATGATCACAGCTGAAGGGTATCAACCTTTGGTCACTCACTTATTTATTCAGGATGATGAATATTTGAATGCTGATGCCGTATTTGGCGTCAAAGATCGGTTAATTGTTGGTTTTCAGCAACAGTGTTCCAGCGTGGAAGATCAGACTCAATTTACCTTCAATCAAAACTATAACTTAATCGAATATGACTTTGTTCTCAGTCAAGGGGAATGATGATGTCGACACGAATCAAGCTTTGTGAGGTCGATGATTTTTCAGATCAACAGGTCTTAAAAGTCAATCATCCGTTAAAAATAGACAAAAGCATTGTGATTATTCGCAAAGATGGGAAGTTTTACAGTTATGAAAATGTTTGCCCTCATTTTTTAGTACAGCTTGATTATCGTTCAGGGCAATTTTCAATTTACCAAAATCAAGTGATCATGTGCGCACACCATTCAGCACTTTTTGATATAGAAACAGGTTTATGTATCGATGGACCATGTAAAGGTCAAAGTTTAATTAAAGTTGAAAATGAACAAATTAATCAAGATATCTATTTTAAATAATTGTTCTGAATTCGTGAACACTGAAGTTGATCAAAGATGATTTTTTAAGCGATGGAACTAGATTAATTTAGACATGTTTAGGATGACATTTATTTTAACTAAATTAAGGAAAATTCAATGTTTATGAAGAAACTTATACTCGCATTATTTATACCGACAATACTTGTTTCGTCTTTGGCGTTTGCAGCTGACACTAAAAAGCCCAATGTTTTGGTGATTGTGGCTGACGATCTTGGGTTTTCTGATACAGAACCTTTTGGTGGTGAGATTTCTACCCCGAATATTAAAAAATTGGCTAAAGAAGGTGCTATTTTAACTAATTTTCATACGGGTCCTACTTGCTCAGTGACACGTTCAATGTTGTTGACAGGTAACGATAGTCACCAAGCTGGCTTTGGTACGATGGCAGAATATTTACAACCAGAACAGAAAGGTAAATCAGGTTATGAAGGTCGTTTGAATAATCGTGTTATTACCCTAGCTGAAATTTTAAAAACGCAGGGATATGTATCATTCGTTACAGGTAAATGGCATTTGGGTGCAACGGAAGATAGCCATGCAAAAGCGCGTGGCTTCGATCGCTCATTTACACTCATGCCAGGAGGTGCTGCACATATGGATGCTAGCCAAATGTTCCCTGGAAATTATAAAGCACGATATTTTGAAGATGGTCAGGAGGCAACTTTACCAAAAGAATTTTATTCAAGTGACTTCTTTACCAGTAAAATGATTTCCTATATGGAAAATGACCGTAAAAAAGGTCAACCATTCTTTGGATATTTGGCTTTTACTGCACCACACTGGCCTTTACAAGCACCAGATCAATATTTAAAGAAATATGATGGATACTACAAAGATGGCTATGAAAAAATTCGTCAAACACGCTTAGAGCGTATGATCAAATTAGGCATTATGCCAAAAGGAACCAAGGTTAATAACCCGTTGGCAGATGCATTCCCAGCTTGGGATAAGTTAACCGAGGTACAGAAAAAAGATCAAGTGAAGACCATGCAAATTTATGCAGCGATGATTGATAACATGGATCACAATATTGGTCGTGTGATTGATTATCTCAAACGTAGTGGTGAACTTGATAATACTTTGATTTTATTTATGTCTGACAATGGTGCAGAGTCTGCCACACCAGAATCATTAGGCACCACTGAAGACAAAAATGGTATTCGTGAATGGGTAGATACCACATTTGATAACAGCCCAGAAAATATGGGTAAAAAAGGTTCTTATGTAACACTTGGGCCTCAATGGGCGCAGGTTGCATCAACGCCACTGCCTTATTTCAAAAGTATTTTGTCAAATGGTGGAATTCATGTTCCAGCCATTATTCGCTATCCAAGCGAAATTAAATCTGGACAGATTCAATCTGAAACGATTCATGTGATCGACTTTGTCCCAACAATACTTGAGCTGACAGGTGCTCAAAGACCTGAAAGTTATAAAGGTAACCCATTATTAAAAATGGAAGGTCGTTCATTCTTATCTGCATTTAAGGGAAGAGCATTACCAGAACGTGCATTAGGGTGGGAATTTAATACACGCAGAGCTTTGTATAAGGGCGATTGGGCTGTTCAATATCAAGCACCACCTTATGGCACTGGTGAATGGGAACTTTATAATCGAAAAATTGATCCATCATTCTTGAAGAATTTGTCATCTCAAAATCCAACAAAATTGCAAGAGTTAGCAAAAGATTGGGCGGATTACGCACAGCGTGTTGGTGTGGTGGAGGCTCCTGTTCGTTATAAATATGGTCAAATGAACTGCTTCTACGATAAATGTATTCAACCTGAGTTCTTAAAAAAATTATCTAAGCAATAACCCATATAGAAACCAAAAGTAGTTTTTTATTGAATCAAGGTACGAGCTTATCAATGTTGATTGATCATCTACTGGTGATGGGCTCATCTTGTATTCACTAGAAAATATCATTTTGCTGGTTGTCTAAGAGATGTTGGCATGAAGAGTTTTCATAGTGTAGTGCTGTTGGGGAGTATTTTTCTAGCAGCCTGTGGTGCTCCTACAAAGCAGGAACACGTAAAAACTTCACCGAAGTTAGGAAGTTTAGCTCAATGTAAACAATATTTGGGACTTCCTCATGATTGGCGAAAAGACCCTCAGGCAGGTATGGTCAAAATTCATGGTGGAACGTTCAATATTGGGAACAATAAAAGCTACCCAGAAGAGCAAGCACTTTATAAAAGTGAGCGTACAGTCAGTGACTTCTGGATCGATGCGACAGAAGTTACGAATGCACAGTTTCAAAGTTTTGTAAACGAAACAGGTTATGTGACTGAAGCGGAAAAGCAGGGTGAAGCAGCTGTATTTTATCAACCGACACAGCCAGTATCAGAATTGGCATGGTGGAGTTTAGTCAAAGGAGCAAGCTGGAAGCAGCCTTGGGGAGAAAATGTCGAACGGAAAACTCAGGCAAATGAACCTGTCCGGATGATTACACTGAAAGATGCGTTAGCTTATGCAAACTGGTTAGGTCGAGATTTACCAACTGAAGAGCAATGGGAATATGCAGCTAAAGGTTTTAGTAAAATAAATGAAACTCATGCCGATAGCGAACATGTTGATGCGAATATTTGGCAAGGAGAGTTTCCATATCAAAATGAAAATAAAGACGGTTTTACTGATGTTGCACCTGTAGGATGTTTCAAAGCCAATGGTTTTGGTTTATTCGACATGATTGGAAATGTTTGGGAATACACAAATAGTCCATTTAAAGGGACGCATGATGATCACATGGGCATGCAACAACTTAATACGAATCAAGCCCAAACATTTAATCGTTACACCATCAAAGGAGGATCATTCCTTTGTGCAGTGAACTATTGTCAGCGATATCGAGCTTCAGCCAGACACCCGCAAGAAATTGATTTAGGTATAAGTCATGTGGGATTTAGAACGGTAAAAAACATACTATAAATTAATGGATTAATGATGAAAAAAACACTTTATATTGTGCCATTGGCTTGTGCCATGGCTGCAACGGGTAACTATGTCTTTGCAAAAGATGTCAATATTGATGTAACCCTGAAAAACTTATACGCAAATCGTGATCCTGATGAACAGACTAAACCAATTACTGGAAGCTGGAGTCAAAGTGTTATTGCACTTGGAAATACTCAATATGCATTATCAGATGACACAAAGTTGCTTTTTACTGGATCGGTACAATATGCGAGACGTTTGAGCGAAGATAAGCATTTAAATGACATGATTTTACCTTTTGATGTAAATACACAAAAACAGGCTTCAAGCTATAATAAAGTAGCTGGGTCAATGGGTGTACAGCATAAAAATCACAAAGTCACTTGGGGAGAACAATGGGTAGATACGCCACTGGCGACTACAGATTATAGTCGGCAACTGATCACTATTTATCAAGGTCTATTATATTCTGGTCAATTGAATGAACAGTTAAATGTGGATATTGGCTATTTAGATAAATATTCACCACGAAATGAAGAAGATTTTAGAAAAATTTCTGTCAACAAAAAAGAATCTGATGGATTGGCTTATATTGATTTAAAGCACAAAGCTTTCGATAATAAATTACAGACTCAGATTTTTGTGAGTGAATTAGAAGACTTATATAATCAATACTCTATAGGACTGAACTATAAAAATAGTATTGAACAATTTAGATTCAATACTAAATTTAGATATTATTATACAGAAGAAACAGGTGTTGAACTGCTTGGTGATATTGATAACCAATATATTGGGCTACTTCACGAGATTAGTTACGGGCCAAATACTATTGGTTTGGGCATCCAAAAAATTGAAGGAGATAGTAATTTTCCAATGTTAGATGGTGCCGTTCCTGTCCTCAGTTATATTAACTGGACACAAGGTACATTCAATAAGGCAAATGAACTTTCATATCATGTTACCTTTAATCATGATGCAAGTTGGGCATTACCAGGTTTAAATCTTTTACTCCGTTATGTAGAAGGCCAAAACTATATGATCAATGGTCAAAAAGGATTTGATGAAAGTGAATTTGATATCATTATGAATTATCGTATGAATGAAGGACGATTTAAAGGACTTGGTTTTCAGTGGCTAAACTTAAATTATAAAAATGATCTTAAAGGTGATTACATTGAGAATAGATTCTTTACCACTTATACGATGAATTTTTAAAGATTTTAGAATCAAGAGGGGATTTTTCCCCCTTTGATTTATTTTATAGGCGTCGGTTGATAAGCAAAAAGAACAACACTATCTTTGGTTTTTTTCCATATCGACAGTGTGCGATTTTTTAATTTAACAGGTTTACCTTGTAAAAGCAGTTCAGCTTCAAATATTGCAAAAGTTAAAAGGTTATCTGAAAACTCGACAATATTTTCAATATTATAATCAATTGTTTTATAAATATAATACTGACTTTCTAATTTTTGCATATAGCTAGAAAGATGATCTATTTTAGCACTACTATGCACATAGATCAGTTCTGGATCACATAAGCTTTCAAATTTTTTATAATCTTTTTGTGTTAAGGCTTGAAAGCGTTCTTTCTCAGCCATTTTTACAAGGTGAATATAATCCATAAAATAAAATCCGAGGTTTAAATCATTTATTCTATTTCAAATTGGAGGAGGAATTTGTTTCTAAAATGGAAACAATCAGTTTGTATAATTAAAAGAATAGACAATTTCTTTATTCAATATAATAAATATAAGCCTATAAATGATAAGTAAGTCCTATGATAGACAAAAGTGCGGCATCCTTAGCCGAGATGCTCTCTCAAATCCAAGATAGTTCGACCATTATGATTGGTGGCTTTGGAACAGCAGGACAGCCCGCAGAGCTGATCGATGGGCTGATTGAACTTGGCGTTAAAGATCTGGTGATTGTCAATAACAATGCAGGCAATGGCGATTATGGTCTGGCTAAACTGCTTAAATCAGGTGCAGTCCGTAAAATCATTTGTTCTTTCCCACGTCAGTCGGACTCTTGGGTATTTGATGAACTCTACCATGCGGGCAAGATCGAACTTGAACTGGTTCCACAAGGTAATCTCGCGTGTCGTATTCAAGCCGCAGGAATGGGTTTAGGTGCAGTGTTTACCCCAACAGGTTTTGGCACCTTATTGGCAGACGGCAAAGAAACTCGTCATATCGATGGCAAAGACTACGTGCTTGAATATCCGATTAAAGCAGACTTCGCACTGATTAAAGCACATCAAGGCGACCGTTGGGGCAACTTGGTTTATAACAAATCAGCACGTAACTTTGGTCCAATCATGGCGATGGCTGCAGATGTCACCATTGCACAGGTTTCAGAGGTGGTTGAATTGGGTCAACTCGATCCTGAGCATATTATTACCCCAGGGATTTTTGTTCAGCATGTGGTTGCAGTTGATGCAGCCAATGGTAATGGAGAATAACAATGAGCTACCAAAAATTAAGCCGTGACCAAATTGCTGAACGTGTTGCCCAAGATATTCCCGATGGGGCTTATGTCAATTTAGGCATTGGTTTACCGACCAAGATTTCAAAATATCTGCCAACAGACAAAGATGTATTCCTACATTCTGAAAATGGTTTATTGGCTTTTGGTCCTCCACCTGCTAAAGGTGAAGAAGATCCTGAGCTGATTAATGCTGGCAAAGAATATGTCACCATGCTAACGGGTGGCTCGTTTTTCCATCATGGTGATTCTTTTGCCATGATGCGTGGTGGACATTTGGATATTGCTGTATTGGGTGCATTCCAAGTGGCGGCTAATGGTGATCTTGCCAATTGGCATACCGGTGCGCCAGATGCAATTCCTGCGGTGGGTGGTGCAATGGATTTGGCTGTAGGGGCCAAGAAAGTCTTTATCACCACAGATCAGGTGACCAAGCAAGGTGAACCCAAGATTGTAGAAGAGCTGAGCTATCCAGTAACAGGCAAACATTGTGTTGATCGTATTTATACCGACCTATGCGTGATTGATGTGACTACAGATGGCTTAAAAGTGCTTGAAAAAGTTGCAGGTCTGAGCTTTGAAGAATTACAGGCTTTGACGGGTGCTCAATTGATTGATGCGACACAGGGATAATAAATCCCTCCCCTGCGGAATGATTAAATCTCCCCTAACCCCTCTTTATGAAAGAGGGGAACTTCTTCTTTTACAAAGAGGTGAGCTGCGGTTGTAGCAGCGCAAGGGAGATTATTTAAGGATATAAACAACATGAAAAACG
>CAJPVJ010000030.1:0-61899 GCA_905397405.1 Oppiella nova
GAATGTTTAACATTGAATAATGAGATTAAATTATGGAATTCATTATAATGTTTGACACATTGATTGAAGAGTTGGGTCATGACTTCTATGACTTTACAACTATTAATTCAATTATAAACACATTTTAGACTAAAATGTTTGGAAAAAATGAATAAGGCAATTTTGAGTGAATATATTCTCTTTAAATACTGTATGAAATATAGGCAAAAAGAATTAAAAACTTATTTAATAAATTTTCGGAATCTAATTATAATCAGAGATTTGGTGAATACGGTATAATTTCTGTCAAGATATACCGGTAATTACAAATTGAATCAAATTTTAATAATACATAAAAAAGACATAAAGTAATTAAAATTACAGTAATTTAATTAAAATACAATATATATTTCGTAAAAATATTTTCCATTTTAAATTCAGATTAATGATAGATAAGTAAAGTGTGTATTAAACGACAGACAATTAAAATCAATGTTATAGTGTGTCTAAACGGTAGTTGATCATGATCAAAATTAGATCTTTTGATCAATTTTAGGTCTCTTGATAGGGAACCGTCTACACAGACATTTTCATCGAAATCTTAGGGTAAGGCTTATAATCAATGAGATCGAAGTCATCGCTTGTGAAGTCATCGATGTCCTGGACTTTGCGTTTGATAACCAACTTTGGGAATGGACGTGGAGTTCGGCTCAACTGAATGGTTGTCCATAAATTGAAGCGAAAGGGGAGGAGAGAGAGAGAGAGAAAACAATTAAATTTGACATTAAATCCCAAAACAATAGATAATAAGAAAACAATAAAATACTTGTTCTTTGAGTGGTTCCAAATGGTCGGTATAAATGTGAGCGTCACCGATGGTATGGATAAAATCACCGCATTTGAGACCAGTTATGTGGGCCATCATATGAGTCAGATCCCTTATCGACCGCTATAACTTGCCATGAGGGTCAGGGACTTCACTGTGTTTTATTAACTGTGTTTATATAGTGTTTTGCGATATTGTTATTCTGGTGATCAAAAATTTCTGTATCTTTAGTGTATATATTAAGACATGCTTTTTGTGTCTCATTGACAGACACTTCATTACTGACCACATCTCCAGACCTCTGGTAGAGTTGACACGAGAGCTCTTCATCGGACACATAGAACTGAACCAAACAATGACAGGGAGGCAATGCCATTAGTGGTATGTCTGCGTCAATACAGATCATAATCAATCAATTGACCACTTCTTGTGTTTAAGACATATACCGATCGGATTCCACGAACAGATGATCATTCGCCGGTCGTTTGGGTTAGTCTTAATCGTATTGATCACTTCCTTCAGCTGATCCACACCTTTATTACTATAATCGGTGGCTTTAGTGTCGTATTTGGCGCCATAATGTCTCCATTGAAAGCCATAAACGGGTCCCAAATCTCCCTCTTGTCTGTCAGTGAATCCCAAAGAGTCGAGGAAAGATCGGCTCCCGTTTGCGTCCCATATATTGACACCAACTTTGGATAACTCTTTGCCGTCAGTACTGCCTCTTATGAACCAAAGAAGTTCTTCGAGAACTCCTCTCCAGAAGACGCGTTTTGTGGTCAATAGAGGTATGACTCCTGAGTGAGTGACCGTTAAAAGTATTATGATTTAATGCATTTGTATTGCAATTATCCTTATTATACCATCTCTTAGCGAATATCTGGATTGAGTGCCAAACAGTCTCTGTCAAGGGCAAGGGCAAGACAGCCTGAAGAACACAGGTGTTAGGTACTATACAGCCTAGTCTAGGTTCATAACCACAAGCAGTACGGAAAATAATAGTGAACACAACGGTAATCAAACTCTCGAGTTTTCATCGCATAACTGATCCATTGCCACAAGAATGACTGTAAGAGACAATGAAATGAAGGTATGTTTAGGTCTTAACCTTTAAACCCAAACATGTGTTTCAAAAACAACAATAAAAAGTCAAAACTTTGTACACAATTCAAGTTGTCATCAGTTTTATCAATTGTTTGCAAACTTTTTGCCGCTAAATATAATTCAGTGGATAATGTCTACAATGTACATATGAGTTCGTAATATACCTGGACAATATTGAGATAGTGAACCAGGTTAGTTTTCTAACTGTTAAACATAATTATTTTTATATGAGAAATCAGTACACAATTGTACGGTAGATGATAATTTAATTGAAATATTACTATAATTTACTATAGCTAGATTAGATTGTACTGTACTTGATAATCCCTTTATGTGAGAGAACTGTGTATAAAAACACTGTATTCAAGGTCTCATACAATTAGGGGTTAATATTCTGTACATCTGTTGTCACAGTTCTACACATAGTGTCAAAAGTATTAAATAATTTAGTATGTACGGGGTACTTTTGAGTAAAAATTATTCATTATTAAAATATTTTCTACAGCAATAGATATATTTAAAATACCTTTTTGTCCACACCTTAACTTAAAATGTAGATTTAAGTAACAGTAACCGTATTGAATTATGCTAGATATGTGATATTCTACAAGTATTGCAGAATATTTTGCAATATACGGTAATAATATTTCATATTACCGTACAAGTAAAGTTATCCTGAGCATGTCATTGGGCCAATTAGATTCTGCATACATTTCGGTTCAAATTTCTTAACACACTTCTGATAATATAAAATAAATTATAGATTCAAATAAATTAATCGAAACACTCGTAATTTTAATTTATATTAAAATAAAAACAGATTATGCCATAAATTTATAATACTTATTTTATTAAGTTTCAAGTGAATACAGAAGTTTTGGTAATCTAGAGGTTTTTTTAATAGCTATGAAAGCATGCATTAATAATACATTAATTACATAATTATAAGGTACTAATTAACATAAAAATATTTTAAGTTAATTAAAATATATAACACAACGAATAAAACAGCAATTATTTATCATTCAATTAGGAATTCAAATAAATAGATATATATTTTATGTATTTTTCAGAGTTATTATTATTATACATAAAAACGTCAATCACTTATTCAATACTAATCACTATAGAAGGCGAACACTTCCACATCGAAGTCGAGGGACTCTTTGGCGCCTTATTCAGCGGATTATCACTATTTGTTAGCACTTTATGTTTGATAGACTCGTCACTTATGCTATTAGAGTTGCATTCAATCTCCAGTTTATAGATACCGGTGTAGAAGAAGGTTAGACCGCATTCATGGCTGTAACTCTTCATCGACTCGATCTAATCATCAATTCAGACAACAAATACACGTTTGAGTTATGGTTTGGGATGTTATGAACCAAATATAAGGTTACCTCAGGAATGAGGACTCTGTCAAAGCCGGTCAACGCCTTCTTCATGTCGAGCCGATAGTTACGCTCTTTGCCGATGCGGTGACTGTTTTGGTAGTCCTGGTAGTAATGGATGGCGAGATTCAATGACTTCAACGAAACGGCCGAACAGTTATATAACGATATGCCGACAGATATGTATTGACCGGCTTTGAAGATAAACTCATTACCATTCCTTAGATTTTGTTCGTTTAGAGTCACTTCTGTTGGCATTAAGGGAGCAAATAATTTGAGTTAAATGTCGACATAAACATGAAAAATGTTATAATAGTGAACACAAACCCCATTGAATGGGAGACAATAGAATGGAATTCAACATTTGGTCGGAATAGGGAACGTTAGCCACAGAGGCGGTCCCTTTGATGCCCGTCGTCGAGAGCATCCAATTCAGGTTCAATTGATTTATAAGGTGTTGTCGACAACGAGAGAGCAGAGACTGAGACGTGTCGTCCCTTTTGTCGTCAGAGTCTGCCTCGTCGTCGACAAGTGGACAGCGCTCTATAGGGATGGGTATACGACACGTCTCATTGGCCTCTATTAGTATCTCTTTGCTGGATGTGTAGCGAAGTTCCATCTCTTGTGTTGTGGCGTTCAGTGCATCCAATACTAGGAAGCAATTTGTTGGCCTAAATCAAGACAAATAGGATTTCATTATAAACTCAATTTGCATTCAAATCTCTATTTGTCTCACAGATCTGCGGGCAATACATCCCAATGAGTAATGAGGAGTGAGGGCTGGATCTCAATAATTATGGCTAAAGAGCTTTGCCGACAATAACCCGATGCCAGACCGGGCCCTCCACTGTATTCGAACTGAAGTATGGCCTCAACTACCTGTTCAGCAAAAGATAGGTTTTATGACTGAATAACAAACGAATGAATATTTGCGACAAACCTTTGACGGACAGAACTCGAGGCTTTCTGTAATTCGTTTATCACTTATTTGTTTGGATTTATTACTTGTCTGTAATTCAGATATAAAATTCGCTAAAGTGGTTGAGCCTAAGAGTTGAGTCTTTTTGGTAGCACTGGTACCGCCCGTATGGGACGGAGAGTTTTGGTGTGAGCTGTAAGGGGTTTGGGTTCTGCTCGCGACGGTCGACCTGTTGGCCGCTCTCGTATTGCTTTTGTTTTGGTTCGGATCGACCACAAAGTCGCCGATAGCGTTGAGGGTCAGGTCAAAAGTGACGGCTGAGCCACAGGCCAACGGTAGGTCCCTATTGATGGAGCTCTCACTCCATTCAAACAATAACTTTTCGTTTTCTTTTGGCAATTTCGACACAACACTGATGTTTATAAGTTCTATGAGTTCACTATTGGGGCTGTTGTTGGACAGTGTTATCTGACACGTCCTCTTCTCGCCCGCAAACATCGTTACCGAAGCGCTGTATGCAATGTGTGTGCTGTCGTTGGCCAACAAACTCGAGAATTGGTTCGCTTTTGGCAGAGAACACGTGATGCCAATCAATGGTAAGAATGGGATGATCTCTACTGAGTAACACTTCGGGAGTTTCAGTTTCTTGGCTTTCGGCAGCTCTCGAAGTCTGCACTCACTCTTCACACCCAATGCATGTGTAGTATAGCCTAAGATATCGAGTCGACCGCTCGCGCGAGGAATACCCGTTAAGCTAACGGTCGTGTTCTGGGACTCCGAGCCCAATGTCAATGAAGTGGGATATGTCTCGAACGCCAATCCATCGGTCATTAATGCCATGTGAGTTATATTCAGATCAATGGGCAGATAATTGTCCAAAACCATGTTGACAGTAGCGATCTCTCCTTCAGCCCATTTGAAGTCCATAGATGTGGTAACAGTGGACAGTCGTCGCGGAGTATTGACAGTACTTCTATTGAACTGGAGGGGTGTGAATATAAAGGGACTCGAAGGGGTAGAGGTGGCGATGGGTTTGGTTTTGGATTTCAGTTTAATGGGCCGTAAATGTGGCGCCAAATTCTGCACTTTAAACGATACAACGGTTGGAAATTTAGTTAAATTGACGGAAGGAATAACGGCTCCATTTTGAAGCTTTAAGGGAACAGGAGATCCTTCGCCACAACGCGCGGACAAAGTGGACAATTTGGACGCAAACTCTTGTCTTTGTTGAACTGATAAGTGCTCGAAGAGTGAGTGCAACAAAAAACTTAAATGACGGACAGCTAAGGGCTCGCAATTCATTTTGATAGCAGTGGTGACCAGTTCTTGCAATAATTGCATATGAATTCCGGGCCATCCGATAGTATTTGTGTCGATACGCCTCTGATATTCGATGGGATCCAGTGTTAGACGGTAGCCCTCGAGTGATGGCAACAATAGATAATAACATTTTTCCCAATCGGGGTTCTCCTCTACGTCACTGTGCCGAAACTCACGGCGTTTGGCTGCTATTTTGCGACGAAAAGAACTCATTGGCTATAAACTTATGTTGAGACGTTAGTAACTATCAGAAAGCTAGACATTTTGGTTAACAAAGTTATTAGACTAACGGATAGCAAGGGAATGGTATGACTACTAACCTGTTCTTCATTAGTCTGATTGAATGATATGAAGACAGCGTTTTGTATGAACTCTGAGGCCCACAAATACTTCTCCATATCCGTGAGCACCCGGGCAGCTTTGAAACTGCACTCAAACTCAAGAATAGCGGCGTTTCGGTACTAAACAAACAAAATGACAGTTTTAAAGAGATGCCAAAACAATGAACCACAGGTGGGGACATACCTTTGCGTAATGACAGGCGGCTTCTTTGTATTTATCGATCTGAAGTAAAACTAAATTATATAAAAATGGATTTAAGAATCGGTTTTGGCCCAGGTATGGTAAACCGTTTGAGAATGACAACTCTCTGAATCTCACGCTATTTTGGAAAAATGGTAAGAAACTCTTTTTAGACAACGGGAGGGAAGCGTTGCGCTGAAACGACGAGGAATCACGTCGACAGGCATTGGGATAGAGTAGTGTGAGAGAGGCCACACACTGGCCCTCGAGAGCACTGGCCAACCAAAGCCAATCGCTGACAGCCTTCAACTGCTCGATGGCTGAGCAGTAGTGAGTGAGGGCTTCGCTGGGAAGGCCGGCCAGAAGGGACAGGTCTGCCACGTGTTTCCGCATTCGCCCCAAACATCGCTTCCGGAATGTTCGCGAATCGGTGTCCAAACCGATCAGATCCTTCTTCTCGAACGGCGCGATCAGAAGCGGAATCTTCTCCTGCTTTTCGTGCGTTCTGTCCAACCGTTTCTTCTCCAACACCCAAAACAGCGATGATATGAAGTCTTTGACGTTCGTCTCGATCCGATCGCAACATTCATCGTCCGATTCGTAGCGAATATATTCCGTGAACTGAGGCTTCGATGGGATCGGTGTCTGAATGCTATCACTATTTACATGATTTGGCAGATCATCGCTCAAATCGTTACGACTTTTATGCGATGAAAGAGTTTTCGTGGCATTCGTGGGACTCGATGGCAGCGAACCGTTCGCCTCGACCGCCAACCGGCCGTCCGTCTCATCGGTCGCACAGTTTTGAGCATTAATTGTCTCATCAATAGATTCGGGACTTTCAGGACTAGATTCAGATGAGTCTATATTGACGTGAGTTATCGACAAATGGCTATCACTTAGGATGGGTTCGTCACCACACGAAGGCATGCGGTCGTTGATGTCGAAGCCCTCGATTATGTCATCGCCAGCGCTGGTGAACGACTTCGACAGACTCCGCATCCGAGCGCACGACTCGTCCGTCTCATCGAAGTAATCATTTCTGTCGACATTATGGCTATTCATGGACTCGGCGTCTGTCGAGTGGGCCGTCAAGTCGATGGCCGAGTCTTTGTGCGACTCTTTGACAGTGGTTTGATGGTCGACGCCATCGTTGGCAGCCAATGAGTGGTCAGTGATATCGTTGGCACCCAATGAGTGGTCAGTGATATCGTTGACGAGGAAACAGCGCGAGTCGTACAGAGTGTTGGCGAAGGTGTCTCTCAACGTGTTGTGCAACTCATAGATGGACTCAATTTCGTTGGTGTTGTTGAAGTAGGCGATTGTGATGAGCCCTAAGACCTTCCGGTGCGACTGGAAGTCTCCCCAATCGTTGTTATCTATACTGTAGGACCGCTTATATCTCACGCGAACCTTGCGCTCAAAGCCCAACCCCTGGGCATCGCTGATGCATATCTCACACAGTTTGCTGATCCCGTCGTAGATCCGGTTGAATAACTTCGGACTCATTTGCGGACCTAAGAGGAAGTGAGCGCATCATTAGTGGCCGAAGACAATGGCAAATACGGACCGATTTGTTTGACGATCACAAGTAGGCACTGGTGGTCATCAGCGCACTGGTCGTAGTCCGGGACACTCATCGCCACAACGGGTCCCGCGGTTTAGTCCATGCGGTGATCACTTGGTCACGGATTTCATGACAATCGCGAACGATCACAAGTAGGCACTGGTGGTCATCAGCGCACTGGTCGTAGTCCGGGACACTCATCGCCACAACGGGTCCCGCGGTTTAGTCCATGCGGTGATCACTTGGTCACGGATTTCATGACAATCGCGATCACAAATCAAATGACAAATGAATTCAATGTTTATTTTCACACCTCTTGTCATGTGAACAACAAATACGCAAAACAATTGTCTCACAAATAGTCCATCAATTATGACATGTATTTCGCAATCACTTCCTTCACTTCCACCACCACTTCACTCCCTTTACCACCGATTGTCCGCTAGTTCTTCACCACTTTCCCCACTATTGACCACTGGTTTAACCCATGTTTATGTCCGCATTTAATTGTTTTTAATGTCTTTTGTCTTTTATCGATACTTTTCAAAGTGTGTCTCAATTTTAATGATAAGAAATTGTAATTAACTTTATATTTAGGAATATATTTGTGTTTAAAACTAATTATATTTTGTATTCAATTGTAATGAAAAAGAAAAGTTAATTTAAAAATGAAATTGTCGTTAAAATTAAGGATTTCTAAAGCGGGCTAAACATTGAATGAGACAATGGGTGCAACTTTAGGCACAACTTGATTGTAGTAAACGCTAAGTAAAGGAAAAAAATGTAAGATTCAGAGGAAAAACTTGTTGATTACAACTGAGTGTCAACTGAAAGGCTTATAATCTGTCACTAAATCTATAGTTTAATAACAAAAACTAATTCAAAACTAATTGTGCGTAAAGCGATGGTTGTGTCTCATAATGAATGCATTATACCATCGCTTGAGTGGTGAATCAATTGATTGCATATAGTTTTCGATTCAATACTTACGATCACAAGTAGGCACTGGTGGTCATCAGCGCACTGGTCGTAGTCCGGGACACTCATCGCCACAACGGGTCCCGCGGTTTAGTCCATGCGGTGATCACTTGGTCACGGATTTCATGACAATCGCGACGACAATCAAATGACAAATGAATTCAATGTTTATTTTCACACCTCTTGTGATGTGAACAACAAATACGCAAAACAATTGTCTCACAAATAGTCCATCAATTATGACATGTATTTCACAATCACTTCCTTCACTTCCACCACCACTTCACTCCCTTTACCACCGATTGTCCGCTAGTTCTTCGCCACTTTCCCCACTATTGACCACTGGTTTAACCCGTGTTTATGTCGGCATTTAATTGTTTTTAATGTCTTTTGTTTTTTATCGATACTTTTCAAAGTGTGTCTCAATTTTAATGATAAGAAATTGTAATTAACTTTATATTTAGGAATATATTTGTGTTGAAAACTAATTATATTTTGTATTCAATTGTAATGAAAAACAAAAGTTAATTTAAAAATGAAATTGTCGTTCAAATTAAGGATTTCTAAAGCGGGCTAAACATTGAATGAGACAATGGGTGCAACTTTAGGCACAACTTGATTGTAGTAAACGCTAAGTAAAGGAAAAAATGTAAGATTCAGAGGAAAAACTTGTTGATTACAACTGAGTGTCAACTGAAAGGCTTATAATCTGTTACTAAATCTATAGTTTAATAACTAATTAAAACTAAAACTAATTAAAAACTCTTTGTGATCGAGAAGTGCACTCTTCGGCCAACCCACGCGGCAATGAGTGGACAGTCCCCTCGCGGTTGACGTCATGGGATTGGCGCACAACCCGAGCCCTGCGCGCGAGCCTCAGCCTCGAGGCGCTCACCGATTGTCGAGTCTCTCATCGCTGGGCTATACATAGAAAGCTCGCACCGACTGAAAGGTATGTTTGCTTTGTATGTGTTGTGCGAAACAGCTGTGAAGTGAACGCAATAGTGCTGTGAATACAGCCGTCGATGAGAGGGAGAGAGAGTCGGAGAGAGAGTATTGCAGTGAATATGAGTGTCGAGTGTTGTTGTGTTGTCGCACTCTCACTGTTATTATGATTATTGTTGTTATGTTTGAAGTATTCAATCGAAAACTATATGCAATCAATTGATTCACCACTCAAGCGATGGTATAATGCATTCATTATGAGACACAACCATCGCTTTACGCACAATTAGTTTTCAATTTTTTTTATTTTGCTTTCATTTTCATTACACTAATCATCACTAATTGATTAATAAATGTATTGAAAAGTATTATATGAATGAAACGAATCGCGAAAGTATTGTCTTTTTGAAGATGTTGTGAACAAACAAAGAAATTAATTATTTTTCATTCATATGACTATAGTATTGAAAATGAATTGATATATCATTTGTGTTATGGATTCAATGGTTGATTAATAAATATTTATTGAATTTATATTTGTGTGAAGTATACATATATATAAGAAATTGTATTTTAATTCATAATTAATTAGCACTGAATTGAAGTCAAGGTAAGTGTGGTTTATATGATATTTTCAATATATTATCCCAAACACTGTATATTTGTATTGATTTTTCATAAGCAATGAATTAAAATCGAGTTTTCGTTATTTCAATGTATTTCTAAGTGTTAGTAGAAATTGAATGAAATTATCATTTGAAATATATTGTAATTTTTGAGTTAACACTGAATGGCAATACAAAGTAGTATTGAATTGGATATATTGGATAGCCTTGACATCCAAAGCAAACGCATAGAAAAGCATTGAAAAACAGCACTCATTGAAGGCATACGAGTCTTGAAAAGTGAAAGTTTTAGCCAAATATTTGGTTCACTATATATTAAAAGCCATAAAACGAGTCTTAAATATAAACAAAGTTAGCGATTGTTTGACACACTTTAATAACTTTAATAACTTTCATAATCTCTTAATGCCTTTTAATAAATGGTTCGTTAGTTTAGATAGTATTCACGTATTGAAGGCATACTTAATAAGTATTACTTATAGTCTTGTATTGCAATCATTCACTCCTCTCACCACCAAATGTCTTGAGATTTGACTTATTGTGATGTGTCTGTTGTTATGAATGGTTTGTCTTACCATTGATTTATTGATACCACCATTAGATGGGATCCAATCGAAGATTCTCGTGGCCTTTGGACCTCACGTCAGACGATACTAATTGTGATTATAATAGCAATGACTTAACGAATGGCAGATATATAGACATCGACAACATTAACCTAATGGTCAGACTCCAGACATATGTGGACGATATGATGGGAACAAAAGGAGTTGAGGGACAGGTGTGCGGCAAACACTGCAATCAAAACTGTCGGCTCCACTGCCGGCGCAACACTTGCCGCACATCACACCCGACGCCCCTCCAGACACCGCCTAACCTCTCCATCAATGGTCTCATCGCTAGATATCATACAAATAATGCAAACAACGACGTCGTCATCGACATCAACGACACCACCAATACTGTCAATGACTTCAAAGTGCCGATCGTCAAGAACCTCATCTCGAAGCTCAAGTCTTCTTCGACATCGACCTCATCGGACTCGAGTACCACTTGTTCCTCGTGTAGGGCTCGGCAGTCGATATCATCGAATAGCAGTTCGGCGTCCAGTAGTTGCACCCGACATGTGATCGCTAACCAAAACGTATTGACCAACAGTTTGGCATCAGATAGCAGTGACAGCGAAGTCATATCCAGTGTCAGCGACTTCAGCGATGACCACAACTCAGTGTCACACCATTCGGATCTCGTATTTAATGAGTTAATTCTCGGAGAGTTGTCCGAAATGAGACAATTGCTCGAAGAGATACTTCGCAATCGAGACCAATTGGGCTCTGATTTCAATCAGTCCAACACCGAAGAGTTGTTTAAATTGTTTGGATTCTCACTTTCAGGTAAATATTATTCATTGAGACTATATTTAGCAAACGAAATAGCATTTCATGAAATATTTACGGCTCCGGTATTATTCATAGCTTTGAGTAAATACATGCGAAAAGCAAATATTAATTTTATTATTACTACAAGAGATTAGTTAAGGTTTAGCTAATTGTCATTACGAGACATGTTTATGTTGTGTCTATCGATTGTGAATGAATGCTAATTATTGAGTCTATTGCAGTATTTTTATTTTTCATTCATTTAGTGGTTAAAGTTTTAAGAAATTATTATACATTTTGTGTCATTTAGTTATCATTTGATTAGAAAATGAGTAATACGTATGAAAACAATTTGAGAGGTAATAGCGATAAGGTTTCTCAGAAAGTAATATTAATATGAATTTATAGAAATAAGTGTCGAATATATTATCGAAATATTATTTATTTGTTTTCATTATCTCTAACGTAAAGTGTATTGATTTGCTCCAAAAACTAAGGCTCTAATTGAATTGAAAGCTTATATTTTTGGCCCAAATATTAATTTTTAATTAAGTAATCATTCACTCTATCATTACTGTCTATTTCCATTGACTGCCTATACTTATGGACCAAATATCTAATGGTATCCTTTGTTCCTATATGATTATCGTCAACATTTTTGTCTATCCATTACTTATTATTAGGCTTTTATATCCATAGCTCACGCGAAAGTAATTTCTGATTGTATATCACAAAAAGCAATTCATTTCCTAACAGCATATAAAGTGCTGTTTTACTAATATTCAGCAAATATTGAGATTTGAATTTCTTTGAATACTATTGAATTGAGTGTTAAACACAGTTGCCTTCACTGATAGGCTGTGTTTCGGAATATAATGCAATCTATAATTTCATTTCCAATGATTATTAAGTAATTGTATCGATTTGTGATTGCATTTCAATTAGAGTTTCGATCGATTTAAAGCTTATTATTATATTATATTATATTATATTTACTTTTAGTTCTGCTTTTTGTGAAAAAGGAAATTAAGTTAAAGTAAATACGATTTGCCATATATTGACATATTGTGTGTTTAATTGTCGATATTTTGCTATATATTATAGATCTCAATCTATCAAATGGTATATTTGTAAGTTTCATAAAAATTCTGTTTATTTAATACATTTAAATTTGAGACCTTTTGTAAGATAGCACTTAAACTTGAAAACAATTATAATTAAAGGTTTGATTTATACAAATGTAATATAAATATTTGAAACACAGTCACTATTTGCTAGCATTTGATGCTGAACAGTATTGAAAACATTAAACCGATTTATGTTTATAAGAAAAGTACTTTTGAATGATTATTTTGATTAAAGAGTTCGTTCAGCACTTTCAATGTTAGTTTCAAAGCCATTGAAACAGTGAATACTTACGTGAAATTGTCTGTAAACCGATACTTGATGTATGAATCACAAGAATATTTGTAGACAAAAAGTGTTTGTTTTTGTTTGATTCAATTCAATCCTTGAGAGGACAAGAATACGAAAATGAAATTTAATGATTCACTTGAAAATGAGTTTTTGTTTATTCAATAGTGTGTTCACATCCATAATCATTAATACCGATGAATTATATGATGTATTTCTAGTCGTAAAGATAGAAATAAATTTAATAATGTATAGAATTGTAGAGCATTTTGTGATATAAAAATCTTGGAGCGAGTGTTGCGATAAATTATTAAACTTTTTCTTTGCTAAAACTCAACGAAAACATTATAACATTCTTATAATCGCCAAATTCCTTACTCTATTATAAACCTCAGTCATTAAACCTAATGTTTTAACTCGTGTTTTATATAAAGTTTTACATAATATATGGCAATTACACAAAAAATGCCATAAATCATAAGATGCAATAAAAATGTTTATTTTTATTAATTATACGGCAATATATGAATTATGAAATTAATTATTGAAATAACGTTTAAACAGATGTCAAGCATTTGGTGTTGAATGATGGGTCGGGCGGTGACTTCCCAGTGGGCCCCTGGACTTACGCCGAGTGCGGCATATGTCTGGAGGTCGGGTGGCTTAACAAACGCCACTGTTGTGACTACTGTGCGTGTATTCAATGCCTTCAACAGTATTACTCGTCGCGTATAGAGTTGGGCGCCGTTACCATCGAATGCATTAACCCTTTTTGCCACAGTTTTGTCCACAGAGACGAGATATCGGCCAGACTTACGCCGCAGATGAAGGATGTCTACCACAGACTCCTACTGACGACCAGCAGTCAGTCCGAGCAGACGAAGCCGTGTCCGCAATGCAACTACTTTTACACGTTAAGCGACGATCTGTTCAAACAGTATAAGTCCAAAATGAAGGACTCCCACATTTTTAGGTAATTTCTCGCTTATTATATACATTTTTATATACATTTTTAATCAATTAATAAAAGTTTTTTAGAGGAAAGTCCTAATGTACTGAAAATTATGATACTTTTCGAGGAAAAGAGTTTGCATTTTGTGTGGGTTTTGAACTCTACTGTGTTGTAGTAATAAATATTTTTTTATTTCCTTTTTATATCAATTACACTTATATTAGATTTTATAGCCAATACTCATATGTTTTATTTCAAGAAATAGTTATTGTTTTGAAAGAATAGCTCATTAAATATGCCTCAAAACACACATTGAGATAAATAATTAACTTTTAGCATTACATTTGAATGTCTGCTCCAAAAAACAGTAGAATTTAATCTAGAAATCAGTTCTTAAAAAGACATTGATATCATTAAATGAATGGCAAATATTTATTTTGCCTCTATTTGAATAAAACCATGATTTCATGCAACACCAAAGTATAGGCATTGAAATCTTTGTTTGTTTTATATTTGATTCCTTTTTTATGTAACATTTTCCCCAAATATATAGCAATATATTGCATTTGATAGTAATGTTCATAAAACTATAAAACAATTGCATTTTTTGTGTATCTTTTGCCAAAATCTGATAATTCCTTGAAATTACTTTTAACCGATTGAAAGGAAATACATGTTTGAAGCGATATTTTATAGATATTTTTATTAAACAAAAATATTTGTCATTTTATCAAACAATAGTCTCAATACTAATACATTTCCTCTAATTGTTAATAAAATGATTATTATTCCTGACTCTAAAAATACATTTAATTTAATACTTAGTATTCTTTTATGCATATTTTAATGAATAATATTGTGAAATAAAATGAAAAGCAAATTTTTATCATTTAATAATATCTAATAATATCAATCATATTGTAATGAAATTTAATTAAATTTATGTTTCTTGATTTGTGTTAATTAACGGCTTATGGTTTTTGTTGATTAGAGTCCAGTGCACAGAATGTCAATTCTTCTGGTGCTTCAAATGTCACAGCCCTTGGCATTCAGGTATGGCTCGCATCACATACTTTACAATACAGAACCACTAGATTACTGTAAACTATTGATTAGTTTTGGTGTGTAATGAATGTATTTTTGTCCATAAAACTGATCATTAATTCAATTCTTATGGCAATACAAACACGTTATGAGCATTCATACCGATTTGAATCTCAACTAAATTAATTAATATTTGAGCAAACATTATGAATAATAAATGAGAAATTGTTTTGGTTTTGATTTTTAGTGTTAAAATATTTATATTTAATGTATAAATTAATTCAATTAAAATAATGAGAAATATTAATATTTGATTGCATTAATGTTTGCAAATAGAGTTGAGTTGCAAACAGTATAGGAAAGGGGATCGACTGCTGAAGACATGGGCTAAGGAGACAAATCATGGACAGGTCAACGCTCAGAAGTGTCCGCGTTGTGCGGTATGTGCTCACAAACACACCATTCCCTCGTTACTGACATACCATCCATTCATTACTGACATTAACACTCATTTTACTGACAGATATATATCCAGCGGACCAGTGGTTGCGATCACATGCACTGCACCCGATGTAAGACCGACTTCTGTTACAAATGTGGCGATCGGTTGAGGCGTTTGAAGTTCTTTGGCGACCATTACTCAAAGTTAAGCATTTTTGGCTGCAAATACCGGTACAAAGCCAACCAACCCATGCAACGCAAACTCATTCGCGGCGCCGTCTTCGCCAGCAAACTCATGTTAGTCCCCATTCTGGGCTCACTTGCCGTCTGTGCCGGCGCTGTCGTACTGGTGCTCGGAGTGGCCGCACTGCCCCTCTATGGCGCCGTCAAAATCTATCGCAAATATAGGAATAAAAAGACTTTGAAGAATATTCGACAACAAGTGGTGGTCTCTACTATCAGTAGATAATTGTATCAATCATTTTGTTTCAACGATTTCGATGTATTATTTCAATTGTATTTGAGAATAATTTATAATTATTTTTAACTTATATTTACATGACTTTTATTTCATTTGACGACCGATTAGTCCTTAAATACTAGTCTATGCTATGATATGTTTCTTCAATTTTATTATTTAATAAATATATTTCAATTCAAAGCAATTCTTGTTTTTATATTTATATGTTCAGAGAAATATGTGAGTGATGAGTGAGTGAGTGAGTGAGTGTGTGTGTGTGAGAGAGAGAGAGAGAGAGAGAGAGAGAGAGAGTACAATTGTAGAAACAGAATTGTAGAGTCTACATTAGTCATCCGGAACATTTTAAAAGATTAAGCTTGTAAGATTTGTCATACCAACTTACAAATATAACAAATCTATTCAAATCCTATCTAAAAATACTAACTATAAATATTATAGTTGGTATGACAAATCTTACAAGCTTAATTTTTTCAAACGTTCCGGATCTCTCGCTAGTCTACATACATACAGTATGTTCAATGTTTATACGGTCAATGTTAAGTATATAATGAGGCACAGGTAGAGAAATGTGACTATTCTGAAGGTAAACTAGGCGACTCCTTTAGATACATCACATTTATAGTTTTTGTTGTTCAGTTGTCTTTACTTTTGAAATCACATCTCTTTCTCTCCAAAAGTACTATTTATTCACAAAAGTGCTAACTATGAGTACTACTACTACTTCCGATTGGGTTTTGCTTAAAGTGAATTTCTCCGGCTACATGTTTCAGGTGATATACCGGTATGATACTAATAGTAAGAAAATTCAAACACCGGTCGAATGGGAGCCGGAACCGAATAGTGAAGGACTGGTCGTCATGAGTGTGGAAACACAACCATCCGATGGTCACAATGAAGATCGCAATCAGTCCACGAAAATGACTCAAATTACGACAGAAAAGGAGTCACGGAATGTAGTACTCATGAGTTCGGCACCGGGAGAATCCATTCATACAGAAGTGGCTACTATTGGCGCAATGGTTAGTATTTTTAGTTTATTTACTCTTGGTTCTAATGATTAATAATATGTTATATTTTACAGAACTCTTGCCGTAAAAGAAAATCAGACGACAAAAAGGGCGAAGTGAACGCTAAAAGTGCCAAAAAATGATGACAAATATCTTTGTTTTTAGTATTGTTAAAGAAGTCTTCGAAGAATATGATTAGTCTTTTTCAATAGATTTTAGGGATCCAATACTCACTAAATCATAAGATTTTTATTTATCGATAAATGATTTGTATATATTAAGAAATTTAATTAGAAATAGTACCCGGTTAACTTGTACCGGTGTGAATTTACAGCGTCAATGACTTAAATGGCTTAGAAATAACTTTGTTATGCAATGACAATACGATGTTGAAAGTATCTCTATTTTGTTTGGTGTTTAATTTAATTCATTTGTCGATATTTTATATAAGTATGATATTAATTTTTACATTTATATAACAGAAAATCAAATACAATACAATTAATACAACTGTGTATTCAATCGATTCATATTTATAAGAAAATTGTTTAATTAAAAGCTAAATATTAATATATAACTAGTGAAGCGAATCGATCGGTCTCTCAATATATGCTTCACTCAATCAATCATCAAATTATGAAAGTCTTGAAAAGTTTCAGTGCATTCATCCGTATATCCATCGCTTAATTCATGTGTCGATCCTTTTGTGATCGAAAATATTTATGAATCTCACGTCGGAGTCAAGGATTTTTGGTATTCACTGGAAGTGTTTAGACATTAATAGAAATTCGTATAAATTTTAGATTTCAATTACTGGCAAATAATGAAAGAAATAAATTAAAAATTGTACTAACTTTTAAATGCATGGGAAACTCGCTGATGGGAATCAAAAGTTTAAATTGACAATAATATGCTAATATAACATCAATTCTGAGTGCAGTCCATACAACCATTACATAAGCATTCATACATTTGATTAAAATTGCGTTTAATTAAATCCATGACTTTTGATTACTTGTATAAAGTTTTATTTATTTTTAAATATGACATTAAAAATTAAAGTTTGGTAAATATCAGAGAAGCAATTAATTGAACTCTTGTTTAAGATTACAATAAAAAATTCCAATACAATGTATAAAAGATTGCCATAGATATCCAGTTGGAAAGGTATGTCATAATGTATTACTTCCTTTTAAACATTGCTTTTTTCGGTTAACTCGCAAACAAGTAATGAACGGTCGGTGCGATAAAAATTGATTAAAGTGTACAACAAATGTGATAAATGTCTTCCCATGAAAACAAAAAATATTAGTGTTTGCTATGGGTTTGAAATTTACGAGTTTTAGGGGTATTTATAACGACACGAGTATTTCGATAAGAATTCTCATCAGTTGTGTAATGAATAGACATTTATAATAAAAAGACTTAGTATTTTCAACATTTTTGTTTAAAATTTTCCATATTTATTACGGGTATAAATTAATATTTATTGTATTTATACTACTACTTGATGTCATTAGTTTATTATTAGGAAGGGTATGCCCGACATTAAAAACCGTTTCATTACCAGATTGACTGCTTAATAAAGTGAATAAACATTTTTATAGAAGAAATAAAACTATTTTATTTTATATTATGCATGCAATATTTTTAATATTGATATTTTATTAATATTTCCTATCATGCAAAATTACTAAAAGCATGACTAAATAGCAGAGTACATTAATTCTTGTAAATAAAATATCAATTTTTATTAAATGATTTTAAATATAATTGGTTATACTATCGCAAGAATAATAAAATACTTATTTGATATTAACTTAATAGTATGTTTACTTTATACAGTATAGTACAGTAAAAGTACAGTATAAATAAAATATAAGTAATAAAGAATTAATGCTTAATAAAAGTTAATGTTTAATAATTTGATAAACAATATTATAATTTATTAATTGTAATTGAAAAGTTTTAAATTTTGTTTTTATTTCACATTAAATAAAATAAATCAAACACAAGATCAGAGCCGGCAATGGGTTAATCGTATGAATGGTTGTATTGTCTCCCATTGTGAACGACTACAATACCGGCCTATTATTCTTCAGAGTATTCTTTGTCTTTCTAATCGTCGATTCATTTCATTATAAACTTTTATTTCACAAACTCTTTCATGTATTCAATAGAGATTTTCGTATCATTTTAGAAAATCTTTACATTCAATAGAAAAAGTACTGTATATAATAGCGTAAGAGTTTTTAATGTTGAATATAATATCGTATGAATTATACATTTTTCTAATGTGCTGCCAATCAAATCAAGTAATAATAAATAATTTCCATCTGGGTTTGAACGCGAGTTTTTGTTCATCCATTTTTTCAATTAATTTTAAAACCCGAAGATTTATTTATTTTGATAAGAGTTTCATAAAATCTATTCAATTTAAGTTAAATCTTTGCCAAGAATTCTCAATATATTTATTACATTTGATGTCATAAGATGTTGAAAATATCTATTTGTTTAATAATCACATTGAATGCAATTGTGTTGACCAATGCATTCCTCGACGCATTGACATCGTTGGGAGGTCTGGGAGATCTGGAGGAAGCCGTGCCCATCAGTGGCGCCATTAAGAAAGCGTCGGCACTAAAGGGCTTGAGATTGAGTGAACTTCAGAAGAAGATACCGCTGAAGGCAGCGCTGAGCTCAGACACCCTTAAGAAACTTCCTTTGGATCAGTTGGGTCTCGATTCCGATGAATTGGATTTGGAGAAGAAAGTGGGCGATAAGCTGAAGATAATTGACGACAAGATTGGAGGCAACGAAGAAGAGGAAGAAACCGAAGAGGACGTGGAGACCATCACAACCAGAAGGCCTAAGAAAAAGTCAAAGTCAGCTAAAAAAGCTGACGATTAAATGCTGTAAACATGTTATGCATACAAATGACTAGACGTTTATAAATTATAATAAATATTTAAATTTTAAAAATTGATTTATTTGTTTATTAAACTGATTTTCATTCATGTTTTAAGAAAAAACTAATATAACGCTACAATTTTAATCTTTTACACATATATTAAACTCTAATAAAGTAAACAAAATCTTGTTTAGAAAACACTTTATGAAACATATTTAATAATTTGCAATAATTTATCAGTCAGTCCTTGATGTGTGAGCTTTGGTTTGTCTATAACTTGCATTTTTAAATCATAAGATTCTTGGAAATTGTTTACAAAAATAAATATTCAATCATTAATTTTCCACAAATTCTTGTAAAGAATTCATTATTAGATAATATGAAAGAATTCTAAGCAAACCCTATCTTATAACACAGAATCCGTATAATATTATATAGTATTGTATATTATTTATACAACTCTTCATGCGATATAAGACTAATTTATTGAACGCTTTTAAAATGAGTTTATTTATACTTTAAATTACTTTTGTATCGATAATAAGAGCTCTAAAGTCTGTTTAATATTTTAAAGCAATAAATATTATACAAATAAACACTAAATATGTCTTATCTAATGATAATAAGGGAAATAAGTGAACGAATGACATATGAAGGCGAGAGAGAGAGAGAGTGAAATGGAGACAAAAAACAATAAAAACACAAACAAGTCATCGGTTTTCAGATGAAAACTTCATGTCAATGAAGACTTCATCTCATGATTGATATGAAGGCGAGAGAGAGAGAGAGAAAGAGAGAGAGAGAGAGACAGAGAGAGACAGAGTGAGAGAGAGAGAGAGAGAGAGAGAGAGAGATCTTAAAAAGTTTGTTTATAGAGTTTAGTAAAAACTTTTTAAAGTATAATAAACAAAGGAAAAGTGTAATAAGATTTGCAACTCATATGTTGTCTGGAAAGGTATGGGTCTGTAGTGTCGGAACAGATTTAAAGGGCAACACAACAGCTGCTGAGGAAACGGTGGTTCCCTTAAAGACATTGTAGTCATTGTGTGATTCAGTGGACCTGCGATTCAATTGAAGGCAATGTAGGGCTCGAGTCTCTCACAGCCTGCGAGCTATCGGTGCTCTGAGTGGTAAGAGTGCGCACAACAGGCTTTCCTATGCCCTGTAATGTCGTCACCAGTTCTCTCACGACTCGCAGACTTGTGTTACACTAATGTCTGTTGTGTTCAATGCATTCACAACTCACTCATTGTTGCCATTCATTACAACCAATGCTTTCCATTCACTCATCATTTCATTGACTCTTCAAATGCTATCAAATATTGTCTCTAAATATCATTCAAATCAAGCCTTCAATCAACGAGTGCTTCAATTCACTAATTGTTTCTCTCAATCATGAGATGAAGTCTTCATTGACGCCAATAAACATGGTTTTCATCTGAAAACCGATGACTTGTTTGTGTTTTTATTGTTTTTTGTCTCCATTTCACTCTCTCTTCTCAATGTATTTCAATGAGTGATACCTTTCAGTGATTTAGTAATTTATATTCAAATTAATTACTTTTAACGCAACAAGAAATGTGTTACTATTTATTGATTGCAATCATCATTATCTCATACATTCAACACTCATATCAAGGTTTGTGTAATTGATGGCTATTTTTGAGTTCATTTGCAATTTATTATATGAAAAGTGAATTTAAAAATGAATTTAATTATGATTTACATGAATATCAGTGAATTCATTGCAAACCCTATCCATTGATTGTGTCATAAATGCAATGATTGTTTTCTTCGCGAGTAATTAATGGCTTGTATTTTGTGGTGATTATAGGAAACGCTCCCAAATTAAAGCCCTTTTACTTCGACAAGAATGCCATAAACGGACAGTCAGTCCGTGTCTACTGTCGTCTACTGGAGGGAAGTCCTCCTCTGGAGTTCCGATGGCTTAAAGACGGCCATCAGCTGAAGCCCCTGACATCGGATGCATCGATGGGAGTGTCCATAGAGTCTCACGAAGATTACTCATCGCTGGTTATCGATCGCGTGTCGGCCATCAGTTCTGGTGTCTATACGTGCTATGTCTCCAACATCTATGGCTCAGACACATGGAGTGATGGCTTCTTCATGGATGGTATCAATGATTGATTCTTATAATTGCTTTTTCCGCTAAATTCCTCTTTCATTAAATCATTATTTCTAATGAAATCATCGCTAAAAATAGCAATTCTTATACAATAAGTAATAACGTAATGCTATTTGAGTGGCAAATCGATTGTAGTGTTGGTTATAAACACTTGTGTTGAGGTCTGGTAGGGGATTGACTGCCTGTGCACTGACGGGGCGTATATTCTGGGCTTTCCTTCAGTTTCTTTGGTTTAGTTATTCTATGATAGCATTGAATGCAAAATAGCTATAAAGCGATGAAATAAATGACTTTTGAATTGTAAAAAACAGGTCTTTATTAACATTAATCATCTCGTTATTACAGTTATTATTAATATAGATATGAGTTTTAAATTGTTTTTTATATTCTTCTTAAATGCTTTCAATTGAATGATAGGATATATACAGAATATATTGGTTTAAAAATACTTTGAACTTATTATAGCAGTTAGCGGTCGGTTATCCGACAATCGTTTGCTTAGAAATTAGATATATTTAGACAACAAATGATATTTTTCTAATAAATCATAAATTGTTTACATCATATGTCTTATTATTATTGTAATTGAAATAAGTATTAATTCTGTACAAATATACCTCAATTCTACGTTTAATGCTAAATGTATGCACTTTTGTCGTTGATATCTGTTTAGTGCCGCCATATATGCGGACAGCGGTGTTGATCCCGATTCTGGTGGCGATCGTGATTATAGTGATCGCCTGTTCGGCCGCTTATGTCTACATAAAGGTTGAGGAGAGAAATGTTCAGCTCATGAAAGCCGGCATACTTTCGGCGAGTCCTTCGAAACAATTCCAATACATCGACACCTCTCACACCACACCTCAGATGAGCGCCCGCACGAGTGTCGTCTCCGAAGAGGGATCCCTTGCCTTCCGTTACAGTGACTCCTCTGATAAGACTAAGCCATTGCTGGCCCGACCGGGACAGCCGGCGGTGCTCTGGGCTCACGAGACAATCGCCGAGGAGAGTGACGAAGCGTCTTACGCCTCCCTCCCCTTCCAGAAGAATATGAATAATTTTAAGTATCTTCCGAACGGAGATCCGCCTCCACTGCCACCGCCGCTGCCGCCCGACAATCGCACCTCTTATGTGTACGACGAGAAGGGTCTCCTCACTCACACCCCTCCCCACGCATCAGGCAATATGTTTTGTAAAGTAGACGTTCACCACAACGATAACAGTGACTCTTACGACGAGTTCTTAAGACCACAACACGTTTGAGAGACCATTTCCGCTCAGTTTTTTCAATTGGTTTACAGAAACGTTTTTTATATAAATTATTTTAAAGCCTTTTACCGCATAATCGAGTCGACGAGTAGTCGACTTCAACACACAATTCATAAATATATTACTTATTTGAGTGATAAGTGTTTTTAAACATTTCGATGTCATGTCATGACTACTGGCCTATTATTTGGGTCTAATGTTGTGTATAATAACCCGAAACCTCATAATAACATCATTTTTTAGCGAATCATAACTCAATTGATATACAAAATAGTCTCAAACACATAGTCAAATCACACTTATTTACATTTGACTCGAATCTCATTAAAATATATATCAAAATATGTTTTCCTAAAATGTGACCAAAGATTTTGTTTGTCGTGCGAATCGTTTGAAATGTCAGTAAAAACCCTCAAAAGAATAGTCCGATTAATGTTTGATAGCATATATAAAGTGATGACATAATGACGGTTGAGATTAACTTTTTTGTTTCCAAGAGTTGGTCACAAAGAAATCCTTGACATGTATTTTGGGCGTCGATCTAAGAGACGATTATTATTTCCTAAAGACTGAGCTCTCGAACGAAACATTAAATTTTTAATGACATTAATATCGCAAATCGTGTTTCGCATCATTTCGTATTCAAAAACACTTATTATTCACTCATTCATTATTGTGAATCCACTCATCGCTTATAAATAACTTCTAATAATAATAATAAGACTGAAAGATATGGGCGGTTATAGTGAAGGGATTGGTATTCCTTTTGGTGCCATTCAGATGTGTGCTCTCTCTCGGCAGTGTATTTTTGGGACTAAAAGTGTGTAAATTATACGATATATATTACAAAATAATGTCTGATTAATAGAGAATTTATTTATAAATTTATTTACAAAAACTTTCAGTGATTGTCATAATCATGTCGATTGATGTTATAATTTATATTATTTTTTAATTATTATTTTATAGCAATATATACTCGTTATATCAAATGTGTTGTGATTTAAATTGCTTTCGATTTAATTTATTATTATTATTATTATTAGCGGCTATTTATTTGTCAAATTGTCTCATTTTTTTTGACTACATATACAGTACATTGAATAAAAATAATGGATTTTAACAATGATTTGATTGACTAAATGAAATATTTCTATACCAATGTCTAAATACCTAATCTTTCGTGACTCACGAATTGTTTAGCAAAATCTGGTCATACCTTACATTAGATAACATTATTCATTACATCAGTATTCGGTTCAGTCTTCTGATGACCACTTCTGGCGGGCGACCAAACGATACCCATAAGAGTGATGTCGGCCTCCAATAGAGTCATGTCTTTGGATGAGCCCAAGAATCTGTCAGACAGTTCCAAGTCATTGATCCGGACCTTCACTTTGGCTCCTCTCACGTATTCGCTGTCCAATCAATACATCCCATCAGTCATTGTCTCGTGTAATACAAGTGACGGACAAACCTGTGGTATCAAAACCCAGCAGACGTCTGCGGTAATTTAAACTTCGGCTTCAGATATATGTTCAGCAGAAGCTGGTGTAGGAGGTGCGCAGGCTAGTGATGGAAAGGGAGGCCCAGAGGGTTAACGTACTTATTTGAGTGCCTAAGAAGTGTGGGAAACGGTTCCGACACCTCATCGGTGGCCACTTTCTTGCCGTTGAGCCTCTCTTTAGATAATTTGTCAAACTTTTCAAACGCTTTGGCAAACGATAGCTCATTGCCTTCACTTCCATCTGATTGTGTCTTCAGTTCAGACAATATCTCATTACTGACCGACTGGTCATCACTGGATCTGTTGTCCGAAGAACTCAATTGGCGTCTAATGAGTGACTGGAAGCCATTGGATGTCATCACCACTCGTCTCATACCCGCAAACATTACCATTGATTTCAACATTTCTGCTAAACTTTATTCAAATGTCTATAAAATCATAGAAATTGTCGACAAAAATGACAATCAGTTTAACAATTGTTTTGTTTTTATCGGACTTTTAAACAAAACGTGTTTTTGTTATGTATTGACACAAAAACGTCGTTTAAATGCTAACATGAAATCAATTGAGAGATGATATAAATGTAAATATAGTTAACTATAGATTAAAACACTATTAGTAGTTAATGTTAATTATTTAAAACTCAATGAATTTACAAAACATTTATGACTTAAATGTAGTTTTAATTAGAAATGAATGAAAATAATGAGTGCTTTTATGGCCGTAATTGTCGTACAAATAACGGTTCGTAACGTAAACTGAAAGTGAAATCAGTGTTCATTTGGTCTTCAAATAGATTATTGTTTTGGTTTTTCATTTGGTTTTCATTTGCACACAATCTGTCAATCAGATCCCAATCCGTCACCACAAATGGCTGACAATGAGGGACAGGAGCCCGATGTGAGTGTCAGACGTCGCAGGACTGGAAACCAACTGTTGTCACCGGAGTTACTGTGAGGCTACTGGTCGTGAAGGTCGTGAAGGTCGTGACCACCTGTTGTTCGCGAAGGGATGTTCTGCACGTTGCTTATGCAGGTTGTGAACTTACATACCTTCCTTCAGACGATGCAATACAACTGGTTTGCCCACAACTATCCCCTCATCATGTCTTCGGACCGTAGGTACGTCAGCTGTGGCAGAAGCTGTGGTTTAGTGAAGTTAAAGAATTAGTTATTATACTTGGTTTGAAAGCAATTATTATACCGCTGGTTACCTGGTGTTTTACCAGTCAGTAAACTAGGTATTATCAGATCCATTGCATGCCTTTTGCGTGACTTCTTTGCTTTTGCCCGATGTTTGTGTTGATGTCAACCACTTTCAGATGGCATTAGTTCTCCCATCACTTGATCCCCACCTCATCACCGGTCCCTTCATCCGGGCATCTATTTATCCATCACTTGATATACTATTCAATGCCTGAAATGTTTGCTATTTATGTCTACTTTAGTATAAAAAGCATTTAAACTCAGATTTAATCGCAATATTATTAAAGTTTTGCTCTTTTTATATGTAATTAATCACTCAATCCATTGATTCAAACGAAACACTTTTTTTGTGAACACTTTTTTGTCGCATAAGTCGACTCAATGTATGGGATATCAGAAAATTGAAAATCAGGAGAGAGAGAGTGAGAGTGAGAGAGAGAGAGAGAGAGAGAGAGTGTGTGAGAGAGAGAGAGAGAGAGAGAGAGAGAATGGACTTCCAAATGACTATTTGATGATATCATATATCGATAGAGTTGTGAGAAATCACTTTAAATGCAAATTTTATTTATTTTTCAAATGAATTTTATATTTAGCTGTTTATGGCATCCATGCAGTCGACACCGTCTTCGACACCAAATCACTTCAATTTCTTAATCAATAATATGAACCAAACTTTCGTTAATAATATGGCGACCAATGGACCACAAAATGGTCAGTCATTTGATCCATTATCAGATCCATTGCATGCCTTTTGCGTGACTTCTTTGCTTTTGCCCGATGTTTGTGTTGATGTCAACCACTTTCAGATGGCATTAGTTCTCCCATCACTTGATCCCCACCTCATCACCGATCCCTTCATCCCGGGATCTATTTATCCATCACTTGATATACTATTCAATGCCTGAAATGTTTGCTATTTATGTCTACTTTAGTATAAAAAGCATTTAAACTCCGATTTAATCGCAATATTATTAAAGTTTTGCTCTTTTTATATGTAATTAATCACTCAATCCATTGATTCAAACGAAACACTTTTTGTGAACACTTTTTTGTCGCATAAGTCGACTCAATGTATGGGATATCAGAAAATTGAAAATCAGGAGAGAGAGAGAGAAAGAGAGAGAGTGAGAGAGAGAGAGAGAGAGAAAGAGAGAGAGAGTGAGAGAGAGAGAGAGAGAGAGAGTGAGAAAGAGAGAGAGTGTGTGTGAGAGAGAGAGAGAGAATGGACTTCCAAATGACTATTTGATGATATCATATATCGATAGAGTTGTGAGAAATCACTTTAAATGCAAATTTTATTTATTTTTCAAATGAATTTTATATTTAGCTGTTTTGTGAATCGATTTTTCCAGTCGCGACTCTAACTTTGAAAATATTGTTGACAACAAAACAATATTTTTGTTGAGAGAGAGTGTGTCGTGAAGTGAGCCCTGAGTCTTGGAAATCAATTTGAGTTCATTTAATGCCTGAAGTGTTTCACTTAAAAACTGATGAGTGAAGTGAAGTCCTAAATGAAAAGAAAAATTTCTTAATTTTTTGTAATTGAATTCTTGGGTTACAGTGCAGTTGACTCTCTCTCTCTCTCTCTTCACATACCGTACTCTTGAGTTTATAATTAGATTTAATTTTTTGTTGCTTTTTTGGTGTTTAAGACCACAAATCAATCCACGGCTTAATTGAAATGAAGTACAACTTGTTTGTGACATAAATTTTTGCGGCATTTTTGTGGACCAGTTTTTTCATGATATCAATCACTTTGAAATCAAACTTTGGTTTTAGTTTTTTCGGAGAATTTTTTCATATAATTTTCGTATAACATAATAGTTTTGAGAATTGAATTTATAGGCAAAAAAGTATTTATTTGATTTGATTTAACTTTTGCTTTACCTGTAATACTGTACTGTTTTACTATTTTTTCCAAACATATTTTCCCCTTCGAATCGGAGCACTAATTGTATTTGTTTTTAATATAGTTTTATTATATATATATGAAAACGTAAGCATTAAATCTAATTATATTATGTTTTTCTGATCAAATTCATTACGAGAGATGTTTAACAGAAACTTTTTACTCCCTATTTGTCTGACAATACTGTATATTCTCCTCTATCTCTCAGTCAGTCATTCGTAGAGTTAAACAAATTTGTGTTTCTCTTGTGCTTCAGGAGAAACACTAAAAACCCCTAAACGCTGTAACTGTCGGTATATTTCTGTGCCTTTTTTGTTTATTTCATCAAATATAGGCCTAAACACAAAGTTTTACAAATAAAAAACCATAAATTGATTGATAGTGTAGTCGACTGTTAATAAGCTTAAAGGCATGCATTTATTTCGAGACACTTCTCCCTTGTGTTCATTTAATTGGAGAAGAAATTTGTGTTTTATTTGAGTCGAAATGTTGATAATTTTTTGGGTGAATACAATTGCTGACAATTATTATTGCTGTTTATCTATAGAGTTGCAGATTGTATAGAATATACAGAATATGTTTAGCGTTAGTTTGCACTGAATTCTGGGTTCGTTTATAAAACGATAGATTTATATTTGATTTGAGTTGAAAACAGTTGTTTTTAAGGCTTTTAAAATAGATGTCAAATGAATGCGAATGGAGTGGAGATCAGTGTTTATACAATTAGTTATAATGTTTGGAGTGTTTGTATGTATTGTTTATTCTTTGGATGCAATCATTATCTGATTTGTTGAATACAAGACAAGGCAATGAAGTAAAAGTGAATTTCAACATTCGTTTGGTTCGCTTTACTAGTTAACAAAATTGCCTAAAATCTCAAATAAACTATTATTATAGCCCTAACTATTTCTCCTGCCATTCCGACGCCTTTTAAACACATAAAGCACTGTTACATACGATTGTCTTAATAGAGAAAAGGCATCATTAATGCCAATAGAGTTTGAGATTGTGTTCAATGCACACAATGACATCAAATGAATGCCTGGAATCATATGAAATGGTTTTTCACAAATAAAGTATGATTTGATTTGATGTGCAATCAATTCATTTATGATTTCAACTCAAAGTGTGCCAAAAGTGAGTGAAGAATATTCTTAGAGATAAAAAAAGTAGAGGAATGATGAGAGAGAAGACAATTTGATAGTTGGCTTCGAATATCATATGTTGTGTTCAATAGTTGTCATACCATTCCGGGAATGACTCGCAAATAATTGTCTGTCCTCTCGATGCCATCGATGGCATTGCCATTGCAATCACACTGTAGTGCTGAGTGTCTGAGCAAAGCTTTTTCATGCGATTAAATGCGATGAGAATGTTATGAACGACGATATGAGACGAGTTATGAGAACCAAATTACTAAACCTCTACTTCTCCTCCACTTCCACTCAACACAACCTCTTCTCCCAACACATCCCTCGCATCCCTCTCCTCTATCGCACTCTCACTGCTTCTCTATTATTCTCTCTCTCTCTCTCTCTCTCCCATCACTTGATCCCCACCTCATCACCGGTCCCTTCATCCGGGCATCTATTTATCCATCACTTGATCCCCACCTCATCAACTCTCTCTCTCTCTCTCTCTCTCTCTCTCTCTCTCTCTGCTATTCGTTTTGCACTCAATTTCTTTATCATATATTTTAATAAAACGAGATTTTGTTCGTTGTTTTCTCGAAGTCACACAAAAAAGTAAAGAAAAAACAATTTTTCTTTTAATAAATTAAATTCTCAGTAAAATATTATATATGAGAGTATAAAAGATATGAGATTTAGTGCTATTTTTTAATACTTGAATAAATCAATCATATTTTTTCTTTCACTATGTTTTTTGTATGGTATGGTATGGTATGGTATGGTCTGGTATGGTATGGTATGCATCGATAGGACGGGTGTTTGCGATTCCACGGCTTTGGAAGCGAATCACAGCAGAAGTCATTGATTTTTGTTTCCTTTTGATTCTCAAATTAATGGTAACATACGTTGCCGTCGATTATCTCGATCTCATGTATGTTATGGTCTTATGACTCGATTGCAAATAATTTCTCAATAGCTCTCAAATACAATATTTATAGCGCTGCACAACATAACTATCTATTACTTAAATATTTATTTCATATCTTATGGTAGATTCTGTAGACAAATGCCATACTATTGTTAGTGTGTTTAGAGCCGTAGTTTTGTTATTATTTTATTATTATTATTAGTATAGATTTTTGCAGCGAGTATTGAATCATACAATGAATAATGAATTGGATGCCTGTATTGATGTATTGATTTGTGTAGAGATTTGGATAAATTTGATTTGAGTTTATTGGACAACGACTTCGATGCGCTCCAAATGGCATACGAATTGACTTCGGAGATCATAATCATCGAAATGATTCACCGGTTTATTGTGTGCGCATACGAGGCAAGTATTACATCAATAATGGTAACCATAAGACCATGAGATGCGATCTCTTTAATGTCTAATCAAATGCCAATCTTTTGTCAGATTCTCAAGTATTATACCATTTAAGTAATCAATTCTTTGTACTTTTCTTATCTTTTTTACGGTTTGCCGTCATATCTGGTCCGATGTCTGGTCTGAACGCACAGACAATATGTCTATATTCTGGCCAAATGGGAAGGGAAGGGGGTTCGACACCCGGCAAAGCCATATTCGGCATTTCAGTCGTTTCCTGTGATACAATCGACGACTTAGGCAATGGTCTGATTCGCGTAAATCCCGCCAAAAATATCGGAATTCTTTGGTACAGTAGCTTCCCATCAGACCATTCATTATCTCATATTTTTGTTGCCTTTTAATAATGTTTGACTCAATGATTGTTCATTTCATTCACTCTGTGTCTGTCTCTCCACACATCCAACCATTAGGTCATTACTTCGCGCTCTTATCAAAAACCTAAGCGCAGTCTTCTTTATCCCGGCGTCGCTCACAGTATTCCTGTCCCCACACAATAGGGCCGCGTATGACATCCTCTGCAAGTGTGTTGTCGTCCAAGAGATCCAGAATCGTGTCTAAAAAAGTTATATTTTGACTCATTTTTAATCACCTGATCATATGAAAAGTGCTTCTCCTCTCGCCGTTGTCTACAACTCCCGTTCCCCTCAACTCTACGTTATGTTATTTAATGTTTAAATATTCTAAAGAGACTCTTATATATAATATGATATGTTTTGTATATTATGAAAAAACTATAACTTTATCTCAATTTTGTGTTGAGTTATATATAAGTAATGACTTTATCGTATGTTTTACTCAGACCTCAGATAAAGTGAATAAAAAATGCATTTTTCGCAGAACATTATGAATGGAAAAAAATGAATTTTCTCTCTCTTTTCACTCTTCATATGCTTTGGTCGACGAGATTCTCATTTAATTTCATAAAAAAGTGTAGAAAGTGTGTAAAAAACTGTTATTCCTTTTTATAATTTGTTATTTTGACAAAACTGTTTCTATACTTATATTTCTCTATTCTATTCTCTCCTTTATTACAATAAAATAATGTGTTTTTAAGGCAATATATTTTGATTATCACTGGAATAGAAAACATAAGTTTTGACTCTTGTCTAGCGATTCTTGCATTGCTTTACGTTTTCTTTTATCTTATTTTTGCAATACTTGTGAATATTTCGTCGCTCGACATGTATATGAGGTTTAAGAGTAAGGAATATAATAATAAAAAATCTTTTTCAACGTTTGCCTGCTTTTTGAGAAAACAAAAATATATTATGTTTTTACAACTGGAGCTGATTTAGAGGGCCAATGAAATAATGGACAGTCGTATTGGTGTGTTTGTGTCGGCCCTACCCGTCAATTACTGTCTCCCGTGTGCCCTAATATTATATAAGATTTTTTTCGTGAAATAAGAGTTCATAAAGAAAATTGTCGACTAAAGCAAGTGTTGTGTTATTATTGGACACGATTTGTGTTCACTTCATAAAACAAGTACACGACTCGAAAACTCAAACTCAATCCAAAACTATCAGTGACTCAAATGAGAAAAACGAGACATACATTACATTCTCTCTTATGTATTATATAAGTATACTTTCATTCCCGTTGTTATAGCTCTCTCTCTCTCTCTCTCTCTCTCCCACTCAATGAAAGAGTCGATTGAAATTCAGACAAATATATGTTATAATACCCATTGAGTGAAAGGAGAGGAGATGTTGAGAACCAACAGAATATTCTTTTCGGTCATAAATGAGTTTTTTCTTCAATCGATTTTATACTTACTTTTACTCTTTTTTTAAAACTCATTCTCATTTCAAAAGCAAAACTAATATTAAAGAAATTCATTAATTTTAATGAAAAAGCAAAAAGTTTTTTCGCAAATTTATGTATATTTTTCGGCATTTTAATTAATTATTTACAATACATATAACGCAATAATAATATAAAATAACTATAATATACGGCTAATCAGTATTGCCGACAGCGAATACACAGTTTGTCTCGCATTGTATCCAATGTACAAACACAATGAGTATATAAGTAATATAACTAACAAATGTTCATAATTTTGTGTTTTAAATGTAAGAATTATTTTTCATTTTTCTTTAGTACAAAAGACATATAATTGTTGTATGTTTTTAATGAATGCCTTTCTCTGTCTGTGACAAGATTTCCACCAAAACATAAGCGAATTATCATTTATTTTATGCCTCCATTCCTCATATCATACACTCTCTCTCTCTCTCTCTCTCTCCTCTCTCTCCCACTCAATGAAAGAGTCGATTGAAATTCAGACAAATATATGTTATAATACCCATTGAGTGAAAGGAGAGGAGACGTTGAGAACCAACAGAATATTCTTTTCGGTCATAAATGAGTTTTTTCTTGAATCGATTTTATACTTACTTTTACTCTCTTTTTAAAACTCATTTTCATTTCAAAAGCAAAACTAATATTAAAGAAATTCATTAATTTTAATGAAAAAGCAAAAAGTTTTTTCGCAAATTTATGTATATTTTTCGGTATTTTAATTAATTATTTACAATACATATAACGCAATAATAATATAAAATAACTATAATATACGGCTAATCAGTATTGCCGACAGCGAATACACAGTTTGTTTCGCATTGTATTCAATGTACAAACACAATGAGTATATAAGTAATATAACTAACAAATGTTCATAATTTTGTGTTTTAAATGTAAGAATTATTTTTCATTTTCGAAATCATGTTTTCTGTATATTAACAACATACAAAAATTACTTACGGAAAGAGACAGACACTGTTCTAAAGGTGGTTTTGTATTCGCTTAATAGTAAATAAAATACGGAGGTAAGGAGTATAGTATGATTAAACAGAAAAACACTACAAAAAACTCCATAATATATGCAAAATATGGTTATTTACACATGAAATACACATAATATTTAATTAAACAAAATTATATTAAGTTATCCAGTCACTTTGCTGGCAGAAATGTTAGAACTTGGTATTGCCGGGACCGGTAGACACGGCCACCGACGCGCTGTAATCCATTCGTGAGGGCAGTTGTCTGAGAGTGTTGTGTCCATAGCGTTGAGTGCCGTAAACGGCGGTGTAGTTGGAGTTATTTGGGTGATAGTTATTGGACGGGAGTTTGACGTGATGTGGTGTTCCGCCGCCGCCGTTCCCATAGACGCCCACACCGTCCAGAGCTGCCGGAGTGGGAGTGTAGGCGTTGATTGTGGCCATCGTTCGGAAGCTGTCGTAATGACCGCCCGACCCGTTGTTGGCGTGAACGCTGACAGCGCTCTGTTGGGTGTGATTAGAGCGATGACCACTACTACTGCCGGAGGAGGTGCCGGATGTGGTGCTGTAGGCGACCACTGGCTTATTATTGATCTTAATATCCGGGTCCTCGTAGTCGTCGTCTAAATTGGATTCTGTGTATAAATTGTAGAAAATATATATAAGTTATATAATACATAAAAATGGGAGCAAAAAGTGAAAAGACATAAATCAAACGGATTGAAGGGAACCGTTGGCTTCATTGTGCTAATGCTGTGCTACACAAGCCATCAGTACTACAAAACTCAGGGGAAAAACAGTACTCTTTTTAAGGGTTAGAAAAGTTGAAGTTTTGACTCGAGATTGAGAGCCGAAGTGTTTGGCATAAAGTTATTTCTCGAGAATAATATCGACGTACAAAAAATAGAGGCTCTGAATAGACCACTGAATAGTTTATATACCACTTGTGCTCCGGATTTGAGGCAATAATTTAGAGGAGAGAGAGAGAGAGAGAGAGAGAGAGAGAAGTTGGGCTCAACTTCTCCTCTGGCAATAGTGTTGTGCAACATATGGCGACTCGAAGGGAACAAATCAAGGAATTGGTCGCCACTTCCACTTTGTTTGGCCGCACATCAAGAAATCAAATAACACATGAAATTGTGAGTCAATTGACTTTTTTTTCTCTCTCCGACGATATATGCGATACGGAATCCGCAGAAAAAATATATTCGTATAATATATTTGCGATAAGGCCTGCAATCTATACTTAAAATGGTTTATATATATTATATAACGGAAGACACAAAGAAATGTATTGAATAACGGTTTGGGAGATGGCATGAGAGGATGGAGGCCAACAAATAAGGCACCAAATAATGCAAACTATTCCGTATGTTTTGGTGGGAAGGCATGCAAAGAAAAGTTAGCGAATGAATCGGAATTGAAACAGAATCTGAATGAGAATCGGAATATTCAGTGCGATATTAAAGACCATAAGAATTGTAGCGAATCCTCGTCTCATAACACGATTTTCAGTGAGTCTAAACTCCGATTCTATCCTTATGTATTAGTCAAAAATCTCCGTTTTTATCTGATGTTAAGTTATTTAACTTACTAAAAAAAGCATACTAAAAAACAACCGTAAAACTGCCAAAACATCAAAACGTGGGTTTTCCGTAAAAATACACGTTTTGGGCCAAGAGTGACTTTTAGACGACGTGATAAGAGAGCTGAGTTCAGACCATAGTGACCTTCGCTCACCGTCTCCTACGCTTGTTTAGAATAATTATGTTCTAACCGTTGGTTCAATGGCTCTAATATTGTAACCCCGGCTCCCAATAAGTCTCACTTTACTGTGGACTTGATTTGTTGTCTATTCTTTCTCTTATTTGTCTATTTGTTGTCTATTCTGGTGTTTGTTATTTAATATTAGGTTATATTATTAACACAGATCTAGGGTTTAGATGATTTTATGGTACAAATGCTTACCTCTTTCCAGTTCATCAAAGGCCTCGCGTATTGTTTTTCCAGACTTTTTAGTGTCAAATATGTACTCATAGATCAAACCGGCCAACACTCCCCCCAAGACAGGGCCCAACCAATAGACCTGTAAAATAAAGTAATATAAAATGAAGGATTAAGTTCTCATTGAATGCATTGTGAAACGAATGTGTCATCTCTTATGTTATAAGAGGAGTTAATTTTGATAAATGAAAAGCGAATACAATTGAGTCAATGCCTTCAAAAAGTGAATACAAGTTTTGTTTCGTTTTCAAACAATCACTTTCAGGTTGTGTGTGTGATATTGTCATCCCATTTAGCACACCGGCATCTCTCTCTCTCACCCTCTCTCACTCTCTCTCTCACTCTCTCTCTCTCTCCTCTATGTGTTCACTGAAGCTAGCATTCCATGGGATGTATGTGTTGTATAAAAGGCTTTCCATCTCTCATTCTCCAGAATTGGATTCCACTCTCAGCTCACGTCTACTTTCTCTATACTCTACACTATCTTTGCGTGTATTTAGTGGAGAGAAAAGTTTGTCCCTCTCTTGAGATTGATTTCTACAAAATAACTTACGAACCAATACTTCCACTACGATCACAAGCATTGGCCCTAATTTCTAGACTATAGCCGTATATATGAATCGGAACAGTAGCTCAGGAGAGCACAGGGCTAACAACAAACGAAAATTGAAACTATTGGGGATTCATTTATAAAAAACAAAATATAATATATAAAAGTGTTGTAAAGGAATGGCAGAAGGGATGGCATAATAGGACGAAGCGCTCAAAATTGTTATACTTATTCTGTTGCCAAACCTGCGCCTAGTATTGGATTTCAATATCATATATAACTTGAAGATGAAATGCAAAGCAAAAGCTAANGCAGAAGGGATGGCATAATAGGACGAAGCGCTCAAAATTGTTATACTTATTCTGTTGCCAAACCTGCGCCTAGTATTGGATTTCAATATCATATATAACTTGAAGATGAAATGCAAAGCAAAAGCTAAATAAATGCTAAGCCTTTGAAATACTATTTGATATAACATTACTGTTTCTCTCACACAATGTCTTTCGATTCTCTAGTTTTGAAGGTCTGATAAAAACATCTTTCGCTGTCTTGTGAGCGAAAAACATCGAAATAGAGTCTGTATTGAGCCGAATGTGTCGAATAAAAATCAATACATTAGGCAAACGATATCTTCCTCCAGACTCTACTCTTAGACCTCTATTTAAGCGCCATTACTGTCGACCAATATATCACTCCGAGTAAGAAATGAAACGACCTTTCGTGAGATTATATATGATTTTTTAACATTTATATAATGTGTTAAAAATTTAGTCAAATATCTGCTGTTGAGTCAGTATTTCCGAGAGAGAAATGCTTACTTTTTAATACAATTCTTAACAGAAGGGATGGCATAATAGGACGAAGCGCTCAAAATTGTTATATTTATTCTGTTGCCAAACCTGCGCCTAGTATTGGATTTCAATATCATATATAACTTGAAGATGAAATGCAAAGCAAAAGCTAAGCCTTTGAAATACTATTTGATATAACATTACTGTTTCTCTCACACAATGTCTTTCGATTCTCTAGTTTTTAAGGTCTGATAAAAACATCTTTCGCTGTCTTGTGAGCGAAAAACATCGAAATAGAGTCTGTGTTGAGCCGAATGTGTCGAATAAAAATCAATACATTAGGCAAACGATATCTTCCTCCAGACTCTACTCTTAGACCTCTATTTAAGCGCCATTACTGTCGACCAATATATCACTCCGAGTAAGAAACTCTTGCTGGAAAGCACTCTAATATATACTAAAAAATTGTAAATATATTACACAATTTTTAAATCAGTTTATAGACGACAACTCAGTCATAAAGGCTCTCTCTTTACGAATGAAAAATTATGTTAAGAATTGGGAAATCAGACTTTAATAATAAATATTATTTATAAATACACTCAACATTTCAAATGATAATTCTTTTGGTTAAAAGTCGTTTGCGTTCGCTATCTCTCATGAGTCGGTAATAACCAGAACTCGCAGACAAATGCTATAAATCTTAGGCAAAGAATTTTGTTTTTATTATTTCTGGGGAAATAAAAATATGAGTTCTTATTGTGTGTAATATTTTATCCCAATATTAAGATTAAGCGAAGATTAGGAGCCTTTTCACCGCAAGCAGTGTTAGGGCTTATCATACGATTGCAGAAGCAATTAATTTCTCACTCCTTTACAACTATTTTTGGTACGAAATTCATGTTTTGATAACTCGAGTCAACACCGGTTTCTCAAACAATAACATTACATAAATTTTATTTGCTTTCTACAGAATTTGCACAGAATTTGTATTTTTGGAAAATAATGGTTCAGTAGTTATAAAATCGGGAATATATTGCATGTCTGTATATGCTGTTGGATGTATGCGCTCGCAGTTAAGGGACTGTTACATGACTTTTACCGAGTTTTGCCATTTTCTCATAACATGTCGCGAAAAGTTTTCGGATCGATGTTAACATTGAGACAAAATAATATGAATATAAGAGGAGCGACAGAATAACAGCCCTTTTCCTCTTTGGCTAAATGTACACTACAGTAGACATGGCTTAGGGCTGACTCGTAAGGGTATGAGTTAGGAGTGCTGTCAGTGACTGTCGTTACCTCGCATTACATGAAACCCCAAAATCTAAAAGCTTTGCTTCAATTGTTTTCATTTGATCTTTTAGTACATAACTAGCGCTACGAATGAGAGCAGACTTTCGACTAAACAACTGTCCAAATATTTCCCAAAAGAGTCACTGTTGTGTTGATATAACTATTTTTTATGTGCTTTTAACCACTCGATAATGTCTGGTTGACAGACAGTGCGCCCAAAACTGGTTATAAGAATATGACTCCAAATTCAGTTTCACTCAAAGCGAGTGAAAAAATCTTTCACTTATCAGTTGTAGATGTGAATGAAATGTCTGCAGATATGTTGAGCACAAGTAGTTTCTGAAAGTTTCTGAACGATTGCTATAAGAGTTTTATTTATTTCATATCTGACTGACTCTCACTCCCATCATCTCTCTCTCTCTCTCTCTCTCTCTCTTTCTTTCTCTCTCCCTCTCTCTCCCAGTCTCGCACCACTCAGTCATATAACTCAGCCTCACAATCGACATAACAATCATTTCATATGAACATAACATACCCAATGATTTTTCCATCGATTCATGACAAACGCCGGCCCCAAAGTGCGCGCCGGGTTCAGTGCGGCTCCACTCGCAGGTAACTAATCAATCGATTGATTCAATTTAGATATGTTTATATCACATGAGAGCGCCAATGGTGTGAATGTCAGACCACAGATGTGTTGATAAACATACGAAAAGCAAGAATAAAACACAGCATTAAATTCAATTACTTAATGGTTAATCAAAATAAAAATAGTAATAAACAAAAATTCTTGTGTAAACAATATATTGAGTCTAGTATTCATTAATTCTCATTTGAATTATTAATTAAATGGAAAAATAAATCGATTAGTGTATCAATTAGAAAATGGAAAGGGAGGGGGAACTGGAGATAGCAAAAATATATTGGGTAACAGATGTATAGTTAAAATTAGAGAAATAGAAACTCAACTTTTTTCGGTTACAATCAAATGAATAGAAAATTGTCAGAAAAACGATATAAAAAACAGATTCAGTCCATTAATTTGTGGATCCGTTTTAGTTAATGATCTTATTTGAACGTCGAGTTTACTCTCAAGACGTTTCTCTACTAAATAAGACAATATTTGGCCACTGCCTCCATAGCTCCCTGTGCTCTATCTGTGTGCTGTATGTGCTCTATCAGCTCAATCCATAGTTTGAAAAGTCTAATGGAAATTAAATTCAGTCCCAATGGTTGAGCCGATCTTTAATTACAGCCTAACATAAACTCAATCAACCATTCAATCGGATTGACGTCAACTCAGTTAGCGTTGTGTATGAGTGAGAAAGAGGGCCCAAACGGCACCGAAACACTACAATACCGTCTCAATGGAGAATAAAAGTCTAATTTTTCTCTCCTTTTCTGCCTTTTCTGTAAGTTTAGTATTTATTTTTTAGCCAAAAAATCGCTTCAATTCCTAAGACGGTCTCAATTGTAATGCATTTGTGATGTTTTGCACAACTTTTACTCAAACACTACTTTCTCTTCTCCATTGTCTCTCAACGCTTGTCTTTGTAGTGATTTTGGCCTCAAATACACTCTTATGTTAATCAATAATAATGAGCGTAGACTTAGAACTTCCATTACATGGGATGAACATTAACTTTACTCCTGTCTTCACATATATCCTAACCTTTACCAGTAGTCTCTCTCTCTCTCTCTCTCTCTCTCTCTCTCTCTCTAAAGTTGAATATCTCTCACAATTAAGTGAGTTTAGAGTAGATCTCTATCCCAACATTAATATCTAAAGTATTGGTGCAATAATATAAGAAATATTTGGCACATTTTTCCATGCATTTAGTCTCAAGAGATTGAATCGACTAATATGATGGAACCTATCGTAGACATTACCGGTAATGGTGTCGTATCTATTAACTTACTATCGAGTCATGACATACAGTAAATTCAAAACAACACGTGATATATATGAGTTACTTGTGTAGTTTGTATGACATCAGGACAGTAATAGCGATCGTAAAATTAAAAATTATAAATATATTACTCTAACCGATAGAGTGTTGATTACATTTTCGACATTATTCTTATGGTCTGAAAATTACATTTTTCTTATTAACGGCTATTGCCTTCTCGTGTGAGTTATGATGGATTCAGTCATTTATGAGAATTTAATTATTAATTAAAGTATTATTAAATACCACCCATTCTTACACTACTTTGTACTGTATGTTAAGAATTGAAGCCATGACTGGAATCGTAAAGTATAGCAAAAAGAGAGCAAATATTATATTAATATTTATTTATTGCTTTATCGCATCAATTGATATGAAACGCGAGTTTTATTCAATGATAGATATAATAAAAAAACTGATGAAACGATCACAATAAAGGTTTTGCTCACAAATATAATTAAATTCTTGCATTGACCCAAAAAATGACTGAACTCTACCACTCTGTCAGTCATTTGTCTCTTATATCTAATTTAAGAAATAAAAATGAGAGACAAATAACACAAATAAAAAGAGTTTTAAGCGAATCGTCGATAAAACTAATTTAAATTTAAATAAAATTGTATAAAAGATATATAAAGTAAAGGAGATACTATACTCGCACACTTGAATTGATTGTTAAATAAAGTGCCTAAACCTTTAAAACACAGTTTTAGTTACGGTTTTTGATAATAAAATAAACACTCGGTTTGTAATTCACGACCCTTTTACCATCATTTACATAACTTATATCTGAGCCTTAAATTACTTTTTTGTTTTCTATCGACTCGTTTTAAATAATGCCTTAAAAGCCATAAAAATCTCTTTACTATGAAATGTATAAATCTCTTAATTTTCAAAGACTACAGAAGTGATCCCCGAAATTATATACAAGTTTGTGATTAAAAAATAAAACGAGAAATAAATTAATTGCGAAAAATAAGAAAATAAATTAATTTGAACACAAACTTAATGAAACGTAAGATTACTTAAAATATAAATTTGCTGTCAAAATATGAGAAATTAATAATAAAATAGAAAATACTTTCTATTCTTAAGACTCATTTATATTCCATACATGAATATATGTGAAACACCTTTTATTAATAGCTAAATGTATTGGTATTTATATTGCATTATATTTTTCTTTTAGACTAATATTATTGCTGTCATTCAAACGCATATGAGATTCTGAACGCAAGTAATTATTATTAATTTTTTTGGGGGTTCTCCTTAAGTGAATTTTGATAGATGTTTGGCCACTAATGTTGACTTAATTTTTCAATTTCAATGATGTAGTGCTAAATAAATACTTCAAATATTGAATACTTATATAATATTGTGTTTGTTTTTTCATTCACTTTTCTTGGACGAGAAGTGTTTCTGTTTTCTCATGACTTTCACAACCAATAGATTATGAGTATTATAATAAGCAATCCATGAGAATAAGCGTATAATTCGTAGCCACAGACGTCTATTTTACTAATCAATAAAATTGGGAAATATTTTAAAAAAAATACTTTTCTTCTCTGTTTTTATATAAAAAATGAATTATAAATGAAATCAAAAAAGTATTTCCTTTCGTAATCAAATACTATTAAATATATTATATGAGAGGAAAAAAAGTATATTTATTTTTGGAGTCATTTAGCTTATATTTTGAAAACTTATTTCTAGGCTTTTATTCAATTATTTCTTTTTTGTTTCTCTTTTGTATTTAATTTCACTCAATTTTATCGATCGCTTTAATGGAATCGCAAATAGAGTTAAAAACTAATTATAAAAGACTTTTTCAACCATTGTTTCTATTGATATAGAGATCTAAAACACGATTTACTGGCTTTTTAAGCAAATATATATCTCCTGGTATTTGAGTTTTATTTTTCATTTCTTATATTAATGCTTAAATAGATATTTAAAACTTGAAATTCTTATATAAGTTTCATGTATTCATTGCGATCCTATAAATATTCAAATATTGATCGCTAGTGTAAAAAGCGTTCAATGAATTGCTATTTAAAGGCAGATATTTCGCAGGAATTGTTGGCATTTCTGGTTTTGTTTGTCTCTTTAACCCATTTATTCTTTACTAGTATTAGAGAGAAGTTTCAAACGCTCTTCACTTAATGTTTTCCTATTTATTCTGGAGAAAGACGAGAGAGAGAGAGAGAGAGAGAGAGAGGGAGAGAGAGAGAGAGAGGAAAGTGATCCTATGGTGAAGTAGTGGACGAGTAATATATAGTTGAGACTTACATTTGGTTTCATTTATATCATTGCATTATTACCTAAAACTCAAATCGCCTGAGAATTAGATCATATATTTTAACGGATTCTCTTCACTATATTTCCACGTCTTGGTTGTAATATCTGATTAAAATCAATGTCTAGTTTTTCTGCGCTAATAGTCTATTACTAACTCTTTTTGCTTATAAATGAGTGTAACGTAAAAAGTTTATATCATTTTTCATACGAAATTCATTTGTAATGTTTTGTTAAAAATATAATCATTTAACATATAAATGATGTTTATATTTAATAATGGATTTACAGTGTAGTTACTACTAGTATGACAGTGCACAGAAACACATATCATATAATTTGTCATTAATACACGCGTAATAAATTAAAATGCAATCAAATGATGTGTTATGAGAATCCATACCCCAGTCAATGAACAGACGAGATATGCGATACCAATGGACAGCGAATCGCTTCCCAATGATTTACGGTTTGGATCCAATGTCGCGAAGATTGTGAACACAACCAGAAATGTGAGCACAAACTCCACACCAAATATCTGCCATGAGTTGAGCTGGTCGTGCGCTACAGAGATGCCCAGCGGACCCATACCTTGATGTCCAGTCACTGATACACTACAAGAGAAGTGCGAGAAAGAGAAGAACCGATAAATAATTAGTGACAGCAATGAGGCGTTTATTACACCAAACCTGATGACTGAGAGAGACTGAGAGAGACTGAGAGAGACTGAGAGAGACTGAGAGAGACTGAGAGAGACTGAGAGAGACTGAGAGAGACTCAGAGAGACTGAGAGAGACTCAGAGAGACTGAGAGAGACTCAGAGAGACTGAGAGAGACTCAGAGAGACTGCAAATGATTTATTAGTCAAACGACTATTAAGAATGTGCTTAAGATTTCACAAACAATTCGTTGCACTTATTTTTGGTGTACCCTCTCTTAACACCATCTGCTCAGCAATTATTTTAATTAATATAATTTGCATATTTAATGAGATCTCGGAGTCTCTCTCCCGACTACACATTCAAACACATATTCAAATTGATTTGTAATCAGCGAACAGTTAATTGTTTGCAAATGAGACCATAAATCAAAAAAATTAAGATTAAACACAAGACTACATAAAACAGACATATTATGGTACAGACAGACGACTCGTACCCCTCATTAAAAGCGCTGACTTTTTGGAGTTCCGGTTCAGATAAACGAAATGCAAATATATTTAAATATTTTCATTTGCCTCTTATTTATAGCTTTGAATCAGAAATTAATGATTTACTCGCAAAAGAAAAGCCAAAGAATGAGAGAGAATGAGAGGAATTGGGCCCTCGATTCGTGAATTGCAAAAACAAATACAAATAACTTTTAATTAATTACATTCTGAATCCATTAGTCTTTCCCGAAAAGAGTAGATAAAACAAAACTTCTCCTATTTTTATGACTGAAACAAGTTTTTTGTTTTTTTCGTTGTATTTGTTCGCCGACTCTTTCTATCGTAACAAATGGTTTTAATATAAAGATATTTATAATATATTATTAATTTGAGTCAAAATGGAGGGGAGGTTTCAATCATGAAATGGTATGAATGAGTGGCACTCGCTCTCTGAGGGCTGGATACTGATGATCAACACTCACTTGTCTGTACGCCAGTAATGATAATATAGCGCTGGCATGAGCATATAATATAAGTGTAACCTCACCCACACCTAGCAATTTATATTATGCCAAACCAAAGGTATTAACTCATGTGATGAGAAGGCATAACGACTGCAATATCCCTCTCATCACTTGCGTTGAGGCGTTTCCCCGCAAAAAATGGCCAAAACATCAAAATAAGTCGAAATAAGTGGAGAAAGTTTTGTTGCTTTTCGACACACGAACTGTTGTCTGGAGTCTCGAAAAAGTATGCAATTTATGATTTGATGGCATGTGATATGCGTTGATGTGATGACCATTACCTCAATCACTGACACATCTTTGTTGCGGCAAAATGTCTATACATTAAGCCTTATATAAGAGATGACTTGCTTTTTGCTTATTGTGTTTGGATTTCCAAAAACTATTATTTGCCACAAATTTAGCCGCAATTCCCTACCCTTTAAACATTGTGTTTGTGTTTTCTCTTTCACTTTCTGTTCTCTCGTCAGACGTTTTCTAACCCATCATTACATGTAAACGAAATTTGAGAATACATTTCCATAATATCTTCTAAACGCATACTTTCTGACAAATCCCTCCTAAACTCTCTCACAATAAATGGTCGTATGTTTTGATTTTAATTTAAGACTCTCTGTAATAGTTGTCTCATTTGAAGGCTATTGAGGGAAGAATCCCGCGATTGAGTCCTACAATCGTGAGACACAAATCGCTGTCTGTTTTCGATGAGAGAGAGAGAAAGAAAGAGAGAGAGAGAGAGAGAGAGAGAGAGAGAACAACACAAAAGCATTACTCAAATGTATTTTCAGACAATTTATTATATTTAGTGATACGAGAGTAGAGAGAGAGAGAGAGAGAGAGAGAGAGAGAGAGGAGAGCACCTGCACTAAAGTATGCATAATATAAATGTCACATTTGCTGGTTATGTATAGCAAAATACAAATCTATGCCTCCCCTTCCCATCTCTATTCCCCACTCCCTCTCTCTATTCACTTCACTTCACATTATATTAAATTAGTTTTAGTTTTCAGTAAATATTTTCTAAAAATATAATACAATTTTGATATTTTTATTTGTATATTCTCTTTATTCGCTTTATATTCAATCTCTAACATCGAGTGCAATAAAGATGTTTAATGTTTAAACTTCTCATTAAAATTAATTAAAAAATTAATGCAAAAACAAAAATGAAAATTTTCTAATTATAATGGAGTGTAAAGACTAAAAATGTGGGAAACTTTGTTTGATTGCAATACGACATAAGTTTAAGGTTTTGAGGCATCGCTTTAATTGTAGTTAATATGTGTTCAATACGTGCTCTACAGACAAAACACATCATTTATATGATGCTAAACCATCGCTCCTATGGTAATACATACCGAAGCGAATGAACAGTATTTCCCTTCAATTCCTGATGTCTCTAAAGTACTCATAAATGAAGTTAAGAAGTGAACTGAAAATTCTTTAGGCTTCCCGTACTTTTTCAAACATATTCTCACTATTAGTTTAAACTTTTAAAAATTTTATTATTTTGCTCCTAAAATATAAATCAGACAAAAAACGCAATGCATTAAAAATTCAAAGAAAATATTTTTTTGTTCCGTACGAAACCTTTTCATGTTTTAAAAACTCTTACTGTATATAAGAGTTGTTGTGCTGTATATCATGTGTGAGACGAGACAAAACCCTTTTTGCCTTCAAATGGCATTTTAGTAGTGCATTACTGATGAAAAGGCAGTGAGAAATAAATATTGCATTCAGTTCTTAGTGTTTGTGTTACCGAACGTAACCTTTTTCGGTGCAATCGTTTCATTTGCATCGATTGGCTTCAAGTGTTTGCCAAAAGTTTTTTCCCTCAGAAAACAGTTGGGCTTTGAGTTCATGTCAAACCCAATGAATATACAAACTCTTTATTAACCATTTTAATACAATAGCATTTAATTCATGGGAATAATAGCCAAAACCATTGAGAGGTGTATAATATAATTACGAAGAGTGTTGTGCTCTCCGGAGCTTTCATTCAAAATGAAACTTTCAATCGAGAAATAAAGACATTTTCTCTGTTTTAAATACAATCAACTTTTGATGAACTTTTGAGATTAATATTTTGTGAGGGGATAACAGTCGCTGACAGTATCCTTATACAAACATTGTATTTAATCTCTGAACAACTCATCAACTTTTGTATATTTTTCTATTATATACGAGTCTAACGAGTATCACAAGTATTTCATAACAATTTTGGGAATCCATTCTTACACTTCAGTTAATTATAGAGACTTTAATGTATGACTAAATCCTATGTTTAGACAAAGCATTGAATACATTATTTAATTTTGTTTATCAAAAAGAGTCTATGAATATTTGAAAAGTGATGAGAGAGAGAGAGAGAGAGACTTCAGTTTTGGAAAGATACTGTATTGCAATGAATAACAAACTTATGAGTGAATGAAAGCTAATTAAAAACACGAACATAAGTGCAAAATAATGGAAGAATTTTAAAATTAAATTTTGTTAATATAATAATAATATCGAGTGAGAGAAATGGAAAGGCATTACTGGTTGAGTCACATAAGAGTTAATATTTATATATGGATACATTGAAAGTACAGATGAATTGTTTGGCATAACAGCCTTTTTTGGTCCCGAGAGCACACATACAAAGTATATACTGAACATATAGTTATATATACAGAACATCATTGAATCGAAAAGTATTTTTCTATTTTTGTGCCAATTTTCTATATATTATAAATGTATTGTATTGTTGTATAGAATTATATTTCGTTTAATATAGTGGTGTATGGCTTGAGAGGGAAACACATTCTCGTCATTGAAAGAAGAGTCCAAACACTGACCCAAACACTGACTCTATTTGCCATTTCGTTTGTCAACTAAAAAATAATAAAAGCGAATGACTAGTATTGGACACATAGTGTGTGTGTGGAGTGAGACCACCACAAACTCAGTCAGCATTCAGTATGACATCTGTGGCTGTTTGCTATTCACACCATACCATTGCCTCCGATATGGTTTGCTATTATTTCGAGTGCAATAAAAAAGGTTTAGTTGAGATGAAGTTGAGAGAGAGAGAGAGAGAGAGAGAGAGAGAGATGAGTTGAAATCTAAAAAATATGATTCCACTATAAATGCTGCAAAATATTGAAAAAAATCAATCTCTCCGTCAAACGCAATGTTTGGGTTTTATATACAATTCTCTCAAACCTTTTTTGGAAACGTTTTTGAAGATTGGAATCGTTAGTAAAAGGGAAGAAAATATTTAATTTTTTCATTTTTGTTGCGAAAACTCAAAACGAATTGAGAAGTTGTTGTCAAACAGTTTTCTCGCAACGATTGCAGCGATTATATGAAGAAAATAGAAAATAAGAAGAAATTCCTTCAAACTTTAGTACACTCTGTGAGCAGGTCTTTGAGTTCCCATTGGTTTCTCGCACTTCCCTTTCAAATAACAATAAAGTTTTCGAAACAACTTCTTAAAGAAACGATTCAATGACTGAAAACTTCTCTCTCTCTCTCTCTCTCTCTTCTCATTCTTCCGTATTCTTCTCTCCCTTTCCATTCAAAATAGTGAGAAATATTTGTGACCAAAATATTTTCTCATGTATTGTGTGAGACATTTACCAAATAAGTGATGAATTACTTAAGAAGAAGTTATTAGAAAATTTTAAAATTAAATTTTCCATCCATTCAAAATAGTGAGAAATATTTGTGGCCAAAATATTTTCTCATGTATTGTGTGAGACATTTACCAAATAAGTGATGAATTACTTAAGAAGAAGTTATTAGAAAATTTTAAAATTAAATTTTCCATCGATTTGCGAAGTGTTTAAAAGCGTGTATTTCATAAATTCTGTATTTATATGAGAAGTATTTGGGAAAATAAATAGTTGAAAGTTGTCGTAAAGACTTGTCTCTCTTGAAAAAGGATTTATTTGATTTCAATTTCGAAACTTTCTATATTTTCCGCTCATTTTCTTAAAGTATTTTTGAGAAAATACAATACAAACAAACAAATTGTCATTTTATTTATTGTGTGATCTTTTAGGCTCAACACAAAAGCATTACTCAAATGTATTTTCAGACAATTTATTATATTTAGTGATACGAGAGTAGAGAGAGAGAGAGAGAGAGAGAGAGAGAGAGAGAGAAGTTTTCAGTCATTGAATCGTTTCTTTAAGAAGTTGTTTCGAAAACTTTATTATCTCACACAATACATGAGAAAATATTTTGGCCACAAATATTTCTCACTATTTTGAATGGAAAGGGAGAGAAGAATACGGAAGAGTGAGAAGAGAGAGAGAGAGAGAGAGAGAGAGAGAGTCGTATAGAAAGTACAGAGTATTCGTTAAATTAATTTAAAACAAAGTTATGTTTCGCTCACAACTCTTTTGCCGTAATAAAAATGAATCGTAACTTATTTCACATATAATACAGTGTGAAAAGCAATTGAAGTAATGTTTTTCTATTGTTTTCCATTATTCAAAGTAGAGTTGAGTTCTTCGGAGAGATGTAGTGCCAGAAGGACTGGTAGAGTAAGAGATGGCGAAAAGATGTATCCAATTTTGTGATGCACGCCATACGCAATACATTACAGATCATGAGTACAACACTACTAATGGATGTATTTCTTTGCTCTCTTTTTTCCACATATTTTTCTCTCTCACTCTTTGTTTGTTTCAAACACTCCATCCATTCTATCCATACATTTATTGTGTTTCTTTGGCCTTTTTCTCTGCATTTTTGTGTTAGCATTAGATCTGAGACCCAACTCTTCGCTCTTATAGTCAACGCAATCATTTGGCCGTTGAGTGAGAAAAGTCTTATACAGACATTACAGTCACACACACAATGGGAAGAGTAGATGAAATCGGGCACACAATTCATGCAATCATTTGAATGCAACAGATTTTTTACGATACTTTTTCCCAAAGCCAACAACACATTCATTACCGCAAATCCTAACTAAACATATAATCAATGAATAAGCGATAACTCGATTCTGATTGAGTATTGAAACCGAGACCGTCATTAGGAGAGAGTAAAACTCAATTTCAATTTTCTCCACAGTTTTTGCACAATCACTGCATAGATATTTAAATGCGTGAGAATATTGCCGTAAAATACAAGCCATTAAACAAAACTGAAAATCAAGTTTTTCCGATTCCTTCCTCTAATTATTCCTCAAATGTAATCTTCAAATAGTTTGCGGGCAATGGAGCGCATCGATAGAGTTAGAGTTTGCCATCAAATCACTATAGACTGCCACCAGACGTCTAAACAAATACTTTATAATACATAATAACGTTGAGTCGAAATTAAAAACAAAATTAAAATTTTCAAATTAAAGTCTATTTTGCCAAATAATGTTCAAACTGGTAATTTAGTTTAGTTATTTTCTCGGGGATTTGTTTGAAAGCAATTTGGTTGTAATCATTGCGAAAATATACTGTATTGTAATATATTAACAATTTATATGATATAACATTAGAGAAAACGTATTACAAAGAAAGGCATCATATATTGTAATTAGATATGAGATGAACATTGAATCGATAGCCAGAATCCGTAACCCTTTTTAGATGTGCTTTAAATCTAATTTATTTGCTGTAATACTCGTTAAATTTATGTATCGTTTTTTGTGCGCTTTTGAAGTCAATTTAACCGCTAATACATATTCATCATTGGCTCAAAATCTCTACTCAAATAGCAATAGTGTGTGTAATGTATACACGGATGAGTGCATAGAGTGCTGGCATTTGGAGCACACAATTGAGTGTTGGATGCGATTGTGATGCGAATCAGAGCTCACATGCGATGTGTATTGACTCACATTCGCTCACATTTAGCGTTCGCGTCATTAATAATGAGATTAACAAACTTGAAGCCGACCTCACATTTCACTGTCAGTCCAGTCAACCATTAATGCCGTTTCCCAAACACTTTCTGAGCCAACGTTTTCAGACGACTCAACCATCTCTCTCTCTCTCTCTCTCTCTCTCTCACTCTCTCTCTCTCTCTCTCGGCTTTTGTTTTTGGGCTAATTTTCAGTTATGCCATCAATTTTGCTCAACATTTCATTACATATATTGAAGTTTTAAATCTTTTCCTACACATAGCATCTCACAAACATGTTTTAAATAAAACTTATATTTTATTTTAATCAATACTCATTTCCACGCTAATTGTGTAATAAAAAACTTTTCACTTAAATTCGTTATACATTATGTGAGTTGAGATTGAATATAATAAATAATTCCGATGGCTTTCGTAAGCCTTTAGCTATCATTTTAAAAGCAAATTTAATGCAATAGTGAGGCGATGTTTATATCATAAAATCGTAGCACACTATACGACTAATTGCTTATTAATAAATATTATAAATATTAAAATTAGTATTTTTCGGTTTGAAACGAATTTTGCAAAAATTATTTAGTAATTAGAGTGACATTTAATGGCAACACTCTTCCCAATACAACCACTCATTATACTGTAAGAGTAGATGTCCTCCAAATGTAGACCCGATTCAACTAATCGTATGATAATTATATCGACGGACGTGAAGAGTGCCCGAAGACACGCAAACGCAGTGTTCGTCTGATTTACTTAAAATTGTGCCACTTTTTGGTAATAAAGAGATTTTTATGTCACTCCGAGACACTGTTCAGGGGCAGAGAGTTTGGGCTACTGTTCCCCTTCCATAACAAAGCGCCACTGAATTATAATATACGTTAAATTGTTTTTGTAGAAAATGGAAAGTCTTTTATGAGTTCTCCGACTGAGTCCTCAAACCCATAGCCAAACGATTTATACATCACTTTAAAAGTACTTTCCATGCATTTAGAAGATTGTATTTTCTGCTAATATTTTTCAATATAACATAAAATAAGAGATAAATATAAAGAAATTTTAACAACAGTGATATTGTTTTTGAATTCAAATGTTTTTCGGAGCGTATAAAAAATATAAATAGGGGATATATTTTGGTTATATATTCATATAATGAGATATAAAGTGTACGACAATTGTTAGCCATATTCTTAACGCAATGATAGCTATGGACAGTCTTTTTGATCCGATATTATATTATAAGTCACGCGTCGGCAGACATTCAGTCAGAAAAGTGAAGATTCATATCTCGTATAAAAAACTAAAACTCAGTTTTTTGCGGAGAATATATCTTATATTTTTATATGGATAGTGAGTCCACTTTTATATTATTCACTAGAATTGTAATAATAGTGTAATGCAAGTGATAGTAAGGCTTTACTAAATTGACATTTCGTATACAAAAAGATCTTTTCTTTTTTTGACAATTTCGAGGTATGGGTCGGAATATATTAGGCCCACAAATAACCAAAGATTGCATTTTTATCAAATCTTAAATATAATTATAGTGATGTCAAGAACTCATATTAAGTACTCCTTAACCTCAATTCATATCAAGTTTGTGGTGTTTTTAAGTCAATGTGTTTTTTGGATATGGTTTATGATTTTGCACCCTCACTGGTCATCCCTCAATAATTCCGGAGCATATCAGGGAGAGAGAGAGAGAGAGAGAGAGGGAGGGAGAGAGAGAGATCACTATATTTTTCATTTTTAGTGCACATTATTCGCGTGTTTGACTTCGTTATAAAAAAAACTCAAAATATATTATGAATTGGATTCATAGCGAGCCATAAAAAATAAGTTTTATATTTTATTATTGTCTGACATTTTTATTTCATAACACGAATAAGTCGTTCACTATATCTCGATATTTATGGCACCGAATGACTGACTTTTAATCATTTTTTCAAAAACTTGAATTTCTGTGCAAAAAATATATAATAATAGTCTTCATGTAATAAACGTTTTCTTCATTTAATACACCATTTAATGAGAAATACTTGAAAATGGGTATAAAATCTTCAAGAGTTGACACTTTAATTGATTTCACTCCAACGGAATACTAATCAAACCTTTTTTCAGTCAATTGTTTTGATGAAAAGGACATTTAAAATAATTGACAAAAATTATAGTAAACACCGACTAAAGTAGGAGTAAAAGAAAAATTATTCATTTGAAAAAGCAAAAATACAAACTTATAGATATAAGTACACTGATAATATTATACTGTATATTTCTTATGAGCATTTGGTGCATAAATAAGATATAAATTCATACTTTTCTCTCCAAATGATATTTATGTGAACTGATGCACAAAAATACACGATTTTATTTACTATTCAATTGGCAAACGTTTATAAAATATTCTGATATACATAAAAGGTTTTGGCATTAAATATTAAACTCATTTGAAATTAAGATCAATACAATTGAAACGGAAAAACAATTTCGTGATTGAATTAAATGAGAGCTTAACTAATGATTAAAGCCTACAAAACCCTTCACTAGTTTTTCGGTGAATTAAATTTTATTTATTATTCAAACCATAAATAATATCATTTTAAAAGCAAATCTTTAATATATACATAATATTGTTTACATTTGAGTGTTACTATTATACAAGTGATGTTAAACTAAGAGTTTGAGTATTATTTTCTAAATTTAGTATTTTTACCAGAGTTTTCACCATTGATTTCATGTATTTATTTATTTATGCAATGCTTACATACGAGTACAAAATTCTTTAAGTAAAAATAATTCCCATAAGAAATCAATGAATGATCGATCAGTAGCTGCCTTTTTTCCACTGTATAGTCAATTGACTGACACTTTCAATATATTGTAAGTCTATTTGGAATCAAGAATTTTAATTAAACTAATTGTTTGATGAGATTATGGTTTACGGCCAATGGTATCACAAGCGATGGATATATTGGCGTTCACTTCCCAATTGAGTGAATTAAAGCAGACTTACTCTGAATATAAATGAGATTTTCTCTCAAAAAATTTTGCACTGCTTTTAGGGCTGAAGTCAAGGAATATCACGAATGCATTGACACTCAAAAACTCATCTCAAGGCATATCTCCGGTATATTTTAATTATATAAAAGCATAGCTAAGCTATAAATATCGTGTCTATGCCTCTCAAATCCCAATAGTATTCACTTAATAATACAAACAGCTATAAACAGGTACAATACTGCACTTGTTCATATATAATAATAATTTTTTGGTTATAAATGACTGGATTTGGAGGCAATGTTTGCAAAACACAGATAAAACGAGTGAATAAAACTTTATTGTTATGGTTTGGACTCATGTTTATAAAAGTGTAACCACAGGTGAACTACATATTAAAAGCACACATAGGACCGTATGCCTGGGCTATAACGCCGGTGTGTATAACACACCCATAAATCACTTAATATAATAAACGTATAAAAAAGTTGTGTTAATCGTTGGCCCGAAATATGCTTAACCGTAGTCTCTGTGTATTACAGTATATTTTTCACGGCATTCACATTGGGTTTGAGATAAAGTTTTTATACATATATTTTATACACTTATGGACAGTCGTCTATCTAATGGAGATTTATTCGAGTGATGGATACCAAACATTTTTTCACTGGTTGTGTACAACAAGATATGGCAAAAATGTTTCTCAACTCAAAAATATGTCTATTCATAAAATTGATATTTATGTTCAATAATATAACACATAAAACTCAAATACATAGCATATTATTATTCCCATTACATTTGATATAAATATTTTGAAAAATATTTTTATATTTCAGAAAAGTTTTTGTTGAATAGAAAATATTTAAAAGAAGAGAATTTTAGCGAAAATATATACAAATATATAGACATTCCGTATGTATTTTGACTGTATATAAAGTACAGTATAAATGTATCACAATTTTTATACACAGAGATGTTTAATATGTGATGCATTTGCCATTAAATGAATGTTTTTATCGCAAACGCATCACAATTTTATCATTCAAATGTGATTTCAATATCTATTTAGTACTTATTTTCAGCGGTTTTTGTGAACAAAATTATCATTCCTTTTGAGATAAACATTAGTATAAAATATATACAGAATTTATATACATTTATGTGTAATATTCTTAAGTATAGCACAAAAATTGATGTCTTCTGCTAAAAGTCAATCTCTAATCAAATTATGTTTTAAATAAGATTTTCACTCAACTCTACAGAAACTCTTTGAACTTTCTTATAATGAATTTCTCAAAAAGGCTCACAAATTATAAACATGGGATTTGTTTAAAACTGCTTTTCACTTTATATTTTAGAGATAAATATATAAAATGTATAACATTTTTAGATCAAAGAGCATTAACTAGAAAAAAGTGTTGAAATTCAAAGAAAAACATTTTTCAAAAAACATTTTCCATTTAATCCGCAAATATTATTTAAATTATTTATTGAGAAAATGAAGTCCTTTTGGTAAATATTTTATAATATCGTGAACTTCTCTCTCTCTCTCTCTCTCTCTCTCTCTCTCTCTCGCATTCTCTCGAATTTCGTGATTTACTATTGAGAGTGAAAAAGAGATAATTTCTTGAAATAAAGAGTATGACCTAAAGGAGAAATTCCAGTACACTATACATCTTATGGAGTAAATAATGGCAATACGCCTATCGATAGCTATGTTCAACATTTCCCATCCACTGGTCTTTTTTATGGTCTGCGTTAGGGGTCGAGTGTCAAGGAATTGGTTGTTTGGTTGTGTAATTAACCAAAAGCAACTGATTTTCGGTACACTATATATAAATACAGACAACTAGTTGTGTATATAATGTAGTGTTTCAGTGGAATCTGGTTTATAACGTGTAGTCTATCTGTATTACACGCAAAGGACAGCCACAACACACACATAACCGATGGTCTCTCGTATGTATACATGTGTTCGTGTATTTCCCACGATATGTGAAGTAGACGTCAGTTTTTCTTTCATTTGTGTGTCGAGTAGTTTTCAGGTTTTGGGTCATTATATGGGGAGGTCAGGGGTCTCAGGGGTTACATACATGAGCGCTCGAATCAGGCGGAAAACTATAACACATGTGATAATAGGGGAGAGAGAGGGCAGGGATGGGAGAGAGCAACTGATTGAGTGGAAAGAGAGAGAGAGAGAGCGAGAGAGAGAGAGAGAGAGCTATCGTTTAAAAAATGATGTGAAAGTTTTCTCTCACTTCACTTCTGGGATTAGATTTTAAGCACAAGTTTTTAAACAGTAAATAAAGTGAATACAGCTTTTTATGGCAAATATCGACAAAAGGCTGTGGCATTGAGTTTTTGTATGACACCAACAGTTTAATAATAACACCCTTAGGATAGTAATATCAGGCCATCAAATAGTGACCCTTTATTGGCTTAAATGCACATATAATCCAATTGATGTAATAATTGTATACAATCCCGACATTAGGAGCTTCTGTTATGTTATATATTAATATGTGTTCACATAAAATATTATTAATATAACGGCATAACATCTGCCAAATTATATGGTCGGCAATAAATAAGAAAATAGCAAAAAATACATCTTAAGACACATTTTTCTCCCCTCGAAAAGTTTTTCCTCAATTTTTCACTTATTCTCTAATTACTTATTAACTGAAAATATTATTTTCTCTTCACTTCAATGGCTTTCACGACTCCGAGAGAAGAAATTAATGATTTCATAAAAAACATTGAGTAAATAGTGAGGATATCATGTTTGACTCGTAAACCAACGTAAACCCAGTTTTGAGCGTTTATTACATTAATGTCATACTTGTATACAGAATATGCAAATCAAAAAATTAATTCCACGTCTCTCTCTCTCTCTCTCTCTCTCTCTCTCTGACTTATCATTATATTAGTGTTATTTCACAATTAAATTGTTATTCAGAAATCTGCATATTTTGCATATGATATCAATTTGATTGAGACACCGAGTCTATGAGAATAATATTAATGCATAATATGAGTGCTGTTGGGGTTCAATAAACCTCAAAATAAACCTGAGATTATAGACAACTGCCACACAATGACTGTATGTATTGGTGAGGATTTTGGTGCGGTTTTGACTTTCCATTTAAAACTTTTCATATCATATATTCATAGACTCTATGAGTGTATATAATATGACAGAAGGCTTTATTGAGAATTTTTCAGACGTACTGATCGCCCAATAATTCAATTACACAACAGTTGTTGCCGTAATATAGAAGCCATTGTTTGGGACGAAAAATTTTAAATAATATTTCCCATCGAAAGTCATAATACGTTCATTTGTTCCCATAGAAAACATACAGCAATTGACTATTTATAGCGATGTGTGTGCACTGACTGAGAAACAAATATATTATTAGTCGATTGAATAACACTTAACATAAACCCAATCGATTAAAGCCCTTCAAAAGGCCAGTCCATAGGGAATGGAGAGCGCCATAGAGGGGCACATATGTGTCATATGGCCACTAAAAAGTGAACGCATATTATATCATATCATATATGATATAATATCATATATAATATAAATATGAAATCACAATTTAAACGTCCGCTCCCTTTCCCCTCATCCGCGGCACGCTATTATGTTAGCCATACTATACAATAACGGCATAACATATAGAAAACGCGTTCATATTATATAAGATGGTGTTCCTCTCTATTGTCTTATAAGTCATTTTTGATGACACTTTACTTCACTTCGCGTAATGGTTTAGACATTCAAAGTGTTTGTGTCGTAAAGTTTGTGTCTCTCCTTCAACTCAGTTTCTCGTATAGTCGGAGCAAATAATTTAAAATATACGACAGGAATGCAGACAACATATGCAACAAATCGGATGCTATTTCTAATCGCCTGTCATTTTATGGGGAAGACTATCATGTAATCCGTCGGCGAGTTTTTTATGCGATTTGCCAAACGTTATGCTCTCTCTCTCTCTCTCTCTCGCCGTACAGTAGAGTGTCTTCTAATAAGATAATCATCTTTTGTATTAATATTATGGAAACACATGTTATGGATGTCCTTATTATTTAAAATATTTTGTGTTTTATATTTTCTTTGTCTTACGTATAACTTAGCAAATATTAAGCGAAAGATTTTTGACCGAAAGGCAACAAATGGATCAGGATGGAATATATTTATGAAAACTATAATATATTCTGTGGGAACGGAATGTTATGTGAAAAATGGAAAATTATTTTTATATACATTTCTACATATTTATGAACTCCAAAGCCTATTGGAAAGTGCATTATATTTGTCATTATATGAACGGAATTAACAACAAAAAATTGTGTCGCCTTTTGAAACAAAAAGCACTAAAAATTGATAATACATTAAGAGATTGTGAGAAAAAATGGTCTCAAAATATAATCCATTTCTGACAACAATGTAGTTGAATATACTGTCAGCAGTTTTTTGTCCGTCAGTTTACTATCGGGATTAGAGCACTACCTACCAGTACGCTGGTATTTGCACTGACAATGGCTAAGCTCGCAGTGCACTCAAAGTTTGTCTGAGTTTTAAGGTCTTTCTCCTCTATTTTACTCACAATTTCTTTGGACTCGAGTTATATATTATCACATTTAAGGCCACTTTTGTACATTTTATTCAATACATGTATTGCATATATATTCGCATCGAAACAAATTTGGTTTTGCAAAAGGATAACAACATATCATAAAACTATTCGACAAAAAAGGGATGAAAATAAAGAAAAAGTGAGAGAAAAAGGATTTTGTGTTCAAAGAGAGAGACAGCTAATGGGATATAAAGGGTCTGCCAGTGAGCTAACAGTGCTCTCAATGAAGTGTGTGCTCTACTGGTGCAGAGACAGGCAAAGCATCGTTAATCATATTTGAAATTCTATATTAGAATTACATTATTTTTGCACTAATTTTCACTTAACTTGACGCAAAGGATTGTTTTTTAACTCAATATCAAATTAATTAGCTCTCTCTCTCTCTCTCTCTCTCTCTCTCATACTCTCGCTCTCATCTCTATTATAGATTGAGGCGAACCTAAATTTTTTGAATAATTTTTCTCTAGTGTTTACACAATAAGCTATACTCTGTTAGTCTGTGTAGAGTTTGTGTATTATTTGCAGTAAAATAACAAAATAACCAAATAATTAGAAAACAAATTAATTATTTTTTCAAAAGAGATAGAGAGTGAGAGACAAAAGGGTCTCTCATTCTGTTGTTTACATACTTTGGAAAAAGAGTTTCAAATTGAATGAAAGATTGAATTGAATGGTATTTCATGTGATGAGGGGTCGCATGAGTTCAAAGGGGAAGTTAAACACATGTACTCTATGTACACTATTAGACCGAATGGAGAGTTAATATATTTTTATACTGTGAACATCACATGTATGGTGTGTATAGTGTTTCTCATTTAGCATTTGATGATAAAACTATTGGCGCATCAAATTCCTCCTTCACTTTGCTTTTCTTTCATTATATTTTACGCTTCAATAGAGACGACAACAGTTGAGGCAGTGATGAGAAGCGCCCAAAGAGTATGCGAGAGAGAGAGAGAGAGAGAGAGAGAGCGAGAGAGAGAGAGAGAGAGAGAGTCTGAGACAAGCGCTAACACAATGTATGGCATAATGGCATCACTCGTTCCCACACAACCATTCTTCTGGTTTTCACTCAATAGCACCTGAATATAACTGAATATAATTGTGAGCACCGATACTCTTGAATAAATTTTTTCAATGTTAGAGAAGAAAACATAACAATAGAATTGGAGAAAAATATTTCATTTGTTAAATACTTGTTTAACGAAAGGCCCGAAAATGACGAGCCTTTTGAAAGGCTCAACAAATAAATGGATGGGCTTTTAGGGCACAAAAACTCATTTCTTTTATTATGATCTCATATCTAATCAGAGAGAATATCAAAGTATTGAATACAAAAAGAGTGTATTTTGTGTATATTCGGGAAAAGGGATAAAAAAGTGATAATAAGTTAACAAAAATCTGTTATACAATAGACGGCATATAATAAATACAAACATTTTATTATTGAGTTAACTCTCCCGGAGTCGTTATACTCTATCTGTATATATAAAGACTGTATGGTTTGTAATCAGTTCTCTCAACGAGACATTTGTAGAAATAATATCAATGACAGCATTTAGTCTTAACATTGAGTCCCAAAACATTTGTAGCACTTTTTCTTTGCCTCAATGTTTTGTCTGATTCTCTCGTCAGTGCTTACGATTGTGTCGACAATTCTGCTGAGGACTGCAGTTTCCACAGCCTTTCCCATTCAGCGTCTCATTCATTGATTCATCCATTCATTGACGCAATTTCTATTAACACACAAATGCAGTAAAAGTGTTAAACACAGCATCACATCAAACAACACCAATAGCTATACATCTTTGCTGTGTATATATCAGAGACCAGAATCTAAGCGCACTTTTGCCAATAAAACACAATTCAATACACACTTTACTAAATGAGAAAATACGAGAGACTTATTAATTTGACCCGAAATGCATTGAAATGAGTTTGTAATTTATATGCCAAAAAATTCAATACTTAATTCGCCGACAAAAAGGGTATTTTAAAAAACTTTGTAAGAATGAGATTAAAGGGAAAAGAATTTAAATTTATATCAATTTAGAAGTCTTTGGAGTAAAGAAAGAAAGCGAAGAGAGAGAGAGAGAGAGAGAGAGAGAGAGAGAGAGACTTCTATTCATTTTCTATCCACTCTTCGCTCACAGACTATTGGTTTTGTATTTATTTATTATTTATTTTTTCTCACAAAAAATGAGGAAAAAAACGGAATGTTATGTCAGAGCAAACATTTTGACGATGGATTCAATGGTAAGAGAGACTACGTATACCTCCCGCTGTTGAAACTCAAGCTTTTATTTGGTTGTAATACAACGAGAAATTCACTGAATTTTCTCTTATATTTTTGGTACACTATATGTTTTCTCTCTGTTGCCAAATATATATCTCAAACAACACTAATAGGACGACAAGAATTTGACAAAAGCTTTTGAAAATGACTGAAACTTATGTTAACCCATAGTATGTATCGACTCTTGTGTGTAGTACACTGTGTACTGTTAGCTGAGATGCCATTCAATCTGGTTGTGTGTCTCAACATATAAATTGCTTTTTATTGGCATTCAATCTTCAGGTTTGCATAACTTATATATCCACTCACTTCGTGACAATATATTACATAATAAGAAGGAAAGAGAAAAACAGGAATTTCTTCTACAGAAGACTCGCCAGAATTAACTGATATTTTCTGAGCCAAAGCTCAGCCTAAGAGTGAGACGAAAAAAATATTTTCTCCAGCGATCCCTTTGAGGCAATTTTGGTGTATATATTGATTGATTTCGCCCTAAAAAGTGCTCGACAGCAGTGCATCACTTAATACACACCACTATTTCATGTATTGACTTCTCTATTATACTGACTGTCCTATCGGTGCCATCACATGGAGCCGAGTAATTGGATCACAGCTTTTGGGCAAATAATTGCAACACATATCTTATCTCACGTCTCTGTAATACCAGTTGTATATCGTATAATGATTTAATGCACTCATAGAACCAGATATTGAATACATATTGAGAGTAATTAAAACACTTGTTATACGCGAAAATGTTTTTTGCACTCAATTCATTGCTAACTATAATAATAACTGTTTGTTTTGTTGTTTTGTTTTACGAACTCTGCAAACATTATATAATGGTTTTCTGTTTTGTGTTTTGCTTTATTATGTAAAATATAGTGCCATTGTTTTCGCAAAACTCCGAACTGAATAATAGCGGCATTAAAATGAGTAATGATTTTCATAGCACTCATACAGTCTGTGACCTAAAATTCTTGACTCTGGGATAAAAAAGTAGTGCCGAAAGAGATAAAAGAGTACACAAATCGGGTGTACATTTCGGATCAAAAAATCCCGAAACCAAATATAACTCTCAAAAAATTGATTCCTAAGCCATACAACACTCATAAATAAATAAGAAAAATAATAAGAAAAGCAAATAAAATACTGTGAGAACACGGAATCCGAGCGCAAAATGAGTCGTTTTTTAGACAATAAAAATTTGAACACTTTTTTCTGCAAACTCTAGTTAATGTTTTTCACTCTTTACGAGCGATTCTCGTTTAAATGAGAAGTAAAGCAAAAAACTAATATATATGTAAAGAATAGGCAATTCTTCCGTCAGTAAAAAATGTGAAGTTATAGCTCATCAATGACTCGTCTTAATGGCAAACATTGTTATGTCGACAGCAATACAGCAATTGCCAGGCATTAGGAGTTCAGCGCATTATAATAGTGGCGAACATTAGCCTAAACTCCACTTCAATATCACAAGTCATTGAAGTCATTGTAATAGTGATGGAAGTAATGCTAAAAAACGATTCAATCATTTATTATACGTTATGTTCGCTTATACTCTCACTCTTAAAGCTATTTCTTTGCCCTATCGATGGCAAGCAAAGCCATGAAACACTGCGTCCAACATCTGAATGAGTGAATCGCTGAGACATACGAAGAGTAATGAGATCCCTTACCCATAGAGAAGCGCTGCGCCAGCGATAGATCCCCCGCACTGTGCGATCACATAGAGTAGTGCCCGAAGAGGTGTGATCTTAGAGGTGACGAATAGGGCTATCGTGACGGCTGGGTTCACGTGAGCGCCGCTGATATGTCCGAAACACTGGGAAAGGGTGGCCATCGCACAGCCACTCGTGAATGACATGATGAGCCAATTGGGCTGATGGGCTAAGTGTGAGCCCGTCCACGAGATATGTGTCGCACATAACAAGAATACGTAGAAAAAGGCGGCCAAACACTCGGCTATAATAGCTCTCCAGAACTCGAGGGTCCGGACCTCAGCCCCCATCGACCGCTTGCGGTTAGCCTTCACTCGCGAGGCGTCGATGCGTGCCATCAGATGAAGAAATAACGACTCGTTTGATACTGAACCCAGTTTTGGTGCCATTTCTCTCTACTGTTTGGGTTGCAGTCGCCAAATGTGATGAATTCCAGAGCTTTCGTAATGATTATCGTTTTCGGGCGATATATCGCACAACCAATTGATTTAACGCCAATACGTGATCAACACATAAGCCATTGTGGGCTTAAAAGACAAAAACTCGATATAAAAGTTTTCCGATACCACACATACATTACAATATACTGTGCGAGAGGTTAATGTTTGGACTAAAACTAAATTAAAAGTTTGCGCTCAAAACAAATCCATTTGCCATTCCAGTGGTGGAAAGCAATGCATTTA